>CAJQZM010041650.1:5634-49824 GCA_907164665.1 Colias nastes | reverse complement strand
CATGGTAAACCCAGATAGTTCCGAGGATAGATCTGTTAATAAATCCATTGACTGTTCCTTAGCGCACGACCATACGACCTGTAACAATTTTAGTAACGATTCAGTAAAATTACCGACTATTTCTGTACCTAGCTTTGACGGTTCACATGAACACTGGGTAGAATTTCGCGATACGTTTTCATCCTTAATTCATGATTCGAAATCAATACCACCAATTCAAAAATTTCACTATTTAAAGGCGAGTTTAAAAGGTGACGCTAAAATCGTAATAGAAAACGTTGAATTCTCATCCAATAATTATCTGGTTGCATGGGAGCTTTTATTAAACCGCTTTAATAACACGCGATTGATAGTGCAAAGTCACATTAAAGCAATATTTTCCCTACAAAATGTCTCCAGAGAATCAGCTTGTCAATTGCACAATTTAATCGATACAGTTTTGAAAAATTTACGTATTCTTAAAATTTTAGGGGAACCCACTGAATATTGGGACACATTAATTATTTATATCGTGGTATCAAAGTTAGATCCCACCACTGAACGCGAGTGGGAACAATTTAAGAACACCTTTTATAAAATACATAAGGACAAAACTATTAAGCTACATGATTTATTGGAATTTATTAAAGAAAAAGCCGATTTATTAACTACACTTTCCGTAAATCACAGTAAACCTAGTATTTCGAATAATTCAAATAAATTTTCTACTTACCAAAATAAAAATTCATCATCCAAAGTTCATTGCAACATAGTTTCGGATAACAAACACTCATTTAATTCTAAATCGCAATCCAATAAGTCGCGCAGCCATTACAAGTCATGTTTGCTATGTAACGAAAAGCATCAGCTGTATTCATGCCAGAAGTTTCTCGACTTATCCCCGCAACATAGGTTTAATTTCATAAAGGATAAAGACTTATGCATTAATTGTATGCGTCCAGGTCATTCGGTTGGTACTTGTCTTTTTGGTCCGTGTAGAAAGTGTGAACAAAAGCACAATAGTTTACTTTGTGATGCAATTAAATTATCACCAATTAAGCAAAATACAGTGACGTTAACTACGTACGAGCACCCCTCGCTTACTAATACGCATCCCGTTACATCAGATAACGCACACATGCAACTTCAATGTACTAATCACGCACAAACCGTTATGTATACAAAGGATGACAATTCTTCGCAACAGATTGTCATATTGTCTACGGCGATAGTTGAAGTATGTAATGAATCGGGTGAGTATTATTGCGCACGCGCAGTTTTAGATAGCGGAAGCGAACGATCTTTTATTACGCAATCTTTAGCTAATAAATTAAATTTACGAATATTACAGTCCACTCAACATATTCACGGTGTAGGTAATTCTATTACGCAATGTTCGCAATCTTGTAACATTGAAATTAAATCGCGCGACGGGAGCTTCACTGCCCGTTTTCAATGTTTGATTTTGCCCCAAATCACATCAAAATTGCCTACAACTACATTTAATTTCAATCAATTTAATATTCCTCACAATTTATTGTTAGCTGATCCCAGTTTTTACGAAAGTCAACCTATTGATTTACTGATCGGTGCTGATTTATTTTGGGAATTAATAACCGAAGGAAAAATGCGCCTTAAAAGTGGTCCTTTCCTTCAAAACACCAAATTAGGTTGGATAGTGTCAGGTGCAATTAAATCTTTTCCGTATACTGGTAATAAAAATTTAACACATATTAATTGTAATTATTCGACATTATCCACGGAAGATGATTCACTCGATAAGTTAGTTAGGAATTTCTGGGAATTAGAAGAAATATCCGCGCCTAGCAATAAATTACAGCAAATATCTAGCGAAGATATTGCTTGTGAGGAACATTTCATTCGCACAACACGTCGACTTTCCGATGGTCGTTTCTGTGTTTCAATTCCGTTGAAACAATCACCTGAGTTATTAGGTAATACACGCGCACAAGCTGAACGTCGTTTTTACGCGTTAGAGAAGCGTCTTCAGCAAAATACTAATTATAAAAAGATGTATTCTGATTTTATACAGGAATATATTAATTTAGGTCATATGAGTCTCGTCAATACGTATGGGAATCCGCACTATTTCCTACCGCATCATGGTGTGTTTAGGGAGCACGCCACAACAACTAAATTACGCGTAGTTTTTGATGCGAGTATGAAGTCTAGTTCCGGCGTATCATTAAACGACATACAAATGATTGGACCTGCTATTCAAGGTGACTTAATTTCTATTTTATTACGTTTTAGCGAGAATAGGTATGTTGCATGCGCTGACATTGAAAAATTTTACAGGCAATTGAATATTGCTGAAGATCAGCGTGACCTGCAGCTGATCTTGTGGCGGGATGATCCCTCAGAGCCGCTGAGGGTGTACCGACTCAACACCGTGACGTACGGAACGGCATCCGCACCGTATCTAAGTTGTAGATGTTTAAAGGAATTAGCCAAACACTCGAATATTCCGTATGTAGCCGATACTATTAATAATTGTTTTTACGTTGACGATCTCATAGTTTCATCGAATTCTAGATCCGAATTAGAAAATATTTGTAAAGAAACTAGTAGTCTTTTAGATTCAGCATGTATTAAATTACGAAAATGGATTTTTAGTCATAATTTAAATTTAATTACGCCTAGCGTTAATGAATCGCAAACGCACGATCTATGTTTACTTAATAAAACTTGTAACAATAAAACTTTAGGTATCGGATGGAATAGTCTCGATGATTACATTTATTATTTCACGCGGGCAAGGTCTAGAAGCGCTTAGCTCCTCATCTTTATGGTGGGAGGGTCCGTTATTTTTACATAATGTACATTTGAATTGCCCGATTTAAAACATTCTAAATTAATTAATACAGATTTACCGGAAATTAAATCTACAAATATTTGTTGTCACATAAGTAATAATTTAAACGATAATTTAATTATTTTTTTCTCGATTTTCACAATATAATAGACTTAAACGCGCAGCTGCTTATGTATTACGTTTTATTAATAACGCGCGAAATAAAACTAATAAGTGGACAGGTTTATTATCAGTCGAGGAATTAAATCGTGCTGAATTAACGTTAGCAAAGTTGAGTCAACAGGAATCGTTTCCCGATATTTATTATGCGCTTAAAAATAATAAAAATATAACGAATATATCAGGCTACAATCAAATTTCTAAATTAAATGTATTCTTTGACGCAAATAATAATTTAATTCGTGTAGGTGGGCGTATTCAAAATTCACCAAATTTTAGTTTTGATAAAAAATTTCCTATTTTAATCGCATCTAATCATCATTTTTCACTTTTGCTTTTCGGTTCGAGCATGAACGTTTACTCCACGCCGGGCCACAGCTTTTACTGTTTACGCTCAGAGAGATGTGGTGGCCGGTCGGCGGCAGAAACCTCGCTAGGAAGGTGGTACATTCGTGCATGCGCTGCGCACGACTACAACCGACTACGGTCGCGCCTATTATGGGGAATCTACCGCAGGAGCGTCTGGACCCAGGTTATCCGTTTATACGTTGTGGTGTCGACTACGCTGGCCCAGTGTTCACGTTGAATCGTAAAGGCAGAGGTGCTAAGTTACAAAAATCGTACATATGCTTATTTATATGTTTTGTTACACGCGCGGGTCACTTGGAACTTGTTAGCGATCTATCGTCGGAATCATATCTCTTAGCTCTGAAACGTTTTATATCGCGGCGAGGTAAACCCGTGACTATCTTTTCTGACAATGGGAAGAATTTTGTCGGTCTCATGAATGAGTTTAAAAAATTTTTAGCTACCTGTTCTGATGAAATTAAAGCATATGCAACTTCGCAAAATATTAATTTTAAAATGATACCTTTTTACGCTAGTCATTTCGGGGGATTGTGGGAAGCTGGAGTAAAAAGCTGCAAGCACCATCTCAAACGTGTAGTAGGTAACGCACATTTAACGTTCGAGGAGTTTAGCACAGTATTGACCCAGGTTGAAGCTGTCCTGAACTCCCGTCCTTTGACCCATCTTTCCACAGATCCCAATGATTTCCTTCCACTTAGCCCTGCACATTTCCTGGTTGGTCGTCCGCTGACTGCACCTGTAACGGCTGAGCATCTAGACGACGTGCCTGAGCTTCGTCTCCCGAGGTTCCAGAGGGTGGAACAAATACGCCAGCACTTTTGGAATCGTTGGTCCAAAGAGTATGTCTCCGAGATGCAAACGCGAACCAGATGGCACCAGCACAAGGGGGATCTCAAGGAGAACACGCTCGTTCTCATTAAGGACGACCGATTGCCGCCGTTGAAGTGGAGCTTGGGGCGCATCGACGCGACATATCCGGGGAAGGATGGAGTAGCACGAGTGGCCGACATTCGTACTGCAGACGGCATCGTGCGTCGGGCGTTCACTAAAATTTGTCCGCTTCCTTCACCAGATAGCTGATTCTTCGCTTCGTGGTCGACAGTTCGTTGGAACCAGCACGTTCCAAGGCCGGGAGCATGTTGCCGCAACAAAATCGTGCGGAACGGAGCGTTGCTACTACGTCATCGCGGCGTCACGTCGCCGCGCCGTGCGATTGGCCGCGGATGACCCCACTGTCCTCTACTACCACTTCGATTCGCCACGCAGCCGTCGAGCAGTTAACTCCTTCGCTAAAATTAATTGTACCAAACGCACTCTTGTAATTTTGAGTAATAAATTTTAAACGCGCAAATTTATTTTCGACTTTCTTGCCACCCTAAATCCATTGAAACATAAACATTCCGTTTAAAAGCCTTTCATTACGGAACCCTAAAATGAAACAAAGCAATTTATACGATGTGGGATTCCCGCGTTTTTTATTTCATAGTGGCTTAAACAACTATGCCAATAAAGAATACCTATAACTTGTTTTTATAAAAAAAAAAAAAACATTACACAAAAACGGCGGCTGTATAGGTAACCAATAATCGATCTTTACCACGCACCCACAACAGGATATCCTGTATTTTTGATTCATTTTGTTTAATATTACTGCGACGAAGCTTATATATTATTTTTATTTTGTTTATTTTTTTAAATAAGTCGTGCCTAGATGAGCGGCTAATGATTCATATTTATCAAGCTATGTATTTAAGTTTTCATCAAGTTATTTTATGCATAATTAATTTATGCGTTATTGTAACGCTCTAAAAACTCTACTATAATCGTCTAAATGTGTTCACGCTTTGGAGACACCGTTAGGATGTAAATCCTGTACTCTAAGAGAAGATATTTGCAGGTATTTCATATGTAAAAACCTCTAATAAACAGATTTGTGTAGGTGAAATAATAAAAGACCTTGCTGGCTTTAAGGGATGACGCGGTTTTGAATGAACCCGTCAACTTTCTAATCTTATGTAAAATATGGAAGATCTTAACCAACTCTAAATAAAAATAATATTGTCCATGTCCATAATCTATGATTTGAACAATAAGGTAAATTGCAAAAACCGAAAAAAAAACAATCAATCTTTCCATCTAATACGAGAAAGGAGAACCTTTACACATTTATATACCAAATGGATAATATTCCATGACTCTCGAATTAAAACAAATATTTCCTAAACATAGCATCGCATGATGTGGTTTACAACCTTTTACTTTGACCCTCAAGAACTACAGATTACACACAACACCTAACACCACGGTCGCGTTGGCAAAATATTTCGTAAGGGCCTTAATGGCCCCCCGTAATTATGACGAATTATTTTAATTCATATTTATTATTGTTAATTTTATGGTCGATTGAATAGTTTGTTGCATGTAAAAACGTCCCATGAAAATATAAAAATATAAGTAGTACATACCTTTGTTAATGTAGTTTTTGTTATTTCAATTAAATTCAATTTTTGTTTGCAAAATCGAAGTAGGTACAGTTTTGCCACAATTTGCCAATGATCCGTTGTGGAAATTTTATTACTTAGCTATCTTCAACACCAAAAAAAAACACAATCTAAAAAATTGACCAACACCAAATTTAATTGTTATAAAAACAAAACATTGATTTTCTTGTTTTTTCATTGATATTTGAATCTGAACGAAGCAATTTTCTATTATTTTCGCTGTCTTTTGTTTTCCCGCCAGTTGTCAAAAGACACAGATAAATAAATTAATGTTTTTTTTCGAGTTATAACAATAGGCACATGTAGATACTATAAACATATATATAACAAAATGAAAGCATTGTAAAAATAAGTAATTTTAATTAGTTAAAAAACCTATTTGCAATAAGATTTTAATTTTTGTGATAAATATTAATTACAATTACTACGAGAGACCGCGTCATTTTTAAATTTATAAAAAAATACTTTAAAATCTAATATAAAATAGGAAAGTATCCTTGTATACTTGCGAAGTTTATACACCTTGTGTTATTCCCAAATACACAAAATTTCTTATGAACATTTCCATTCAAACTAAATAGTAACTGGCATGACAGTTAACAACTGACGACGGTACAAATTTAAATTTTGTTTTTATTTCAAACCAGCATTCGATTGAAAATAAAAACAAAATGTTATTCGTTAGAAATAAAAAACTTATTAATTACTGTCAATTACAAATTTTAGATTGGACAGTTGATTATATTTTACACGTATTTCTATAAAGACATGATTTTTAGTCAAATATCGTTAATTAATATTCAAATCTAATAACCAAAAATGTAACAACAACAATGAAATATCTTGATCATGAAATGTATTACCTAGATCTCATTACAATGTTTTAACATTTTCGCGTATTCGAAATATTTTTTTTATTACTATCGTGGGATAGTACGTGTGAACAGTACATAAGATCACCTTTAGCTCACTGCAATTTCTCAATAAGCCTCAGAGAGAGGTGGGCCGAGGTCAGTAACAGCTGCGTGTTGTTGTTCGAAGCCCGTGCCACAAGACGAAAAAAAAAACGGCGTTCCATTTTTAAATTTTCAATTTTATCTGTGGTTTTGTTTTGGAGCGTAACTGACGTGAGTATTTTCTAAATTTCTATTTTATTTTAGTGTTTCAATTTAGTAATTTTTATATTATATATTATATTGTTACAATTAAATATTCTCATAATATTTAAATTTTAAAATTCGTGACACCACTAGTTCAAATATTAGATGTAATAAAACTAAAGGTCTAAAACTTACGTTCTGGTAAGTATTCACATATTTTTTATTGAAATTCGTTTCTAGGTTTGGAATTTGGATGTACTTATTCTATCTATAAATTTATATATTAATTTTACATCAAAAAATGAGTTTATTTTGAATAACCATTTTTATTAGCGTCGTGAGTCGTGACCTACCCTTTTTCAAAAGTTTATCACTAAAATCTTATATTTCTTAAACAATTGTACCTATACATATCTTTAAATATGTTATATGATTTTATAAACTGGTCTTGCGCATACAATACACAATTCAACATTAAAGTGCATCATACTGTATAATACTAACTTATCTTCAATCTCTACACGTGTTTAAATAAACAAAGATATTAAATTATGTATTAATTGAGCAGTTAAGTACTAAAACTATATGATATATATGGGTGGGTTATATAGGTAAGTAAGATTTTACTAATCTCCATCATGGTTCAAATTGTTTATTTTCCGACCTACCTACAAAATTAAAATTAAGTAAGTGCATTAGGGTAATTCCGGATGACGGGGTAAATGTAATAACGTCAAATTAATACGTACCTAATTAATAGATAACTATGGATTGGTTAAACAAATATGAATAATGTTGTTATAAAACCCGTTTATTTTCATGTAATGCCTTCACGATACTCACAATAAATGCTCTGAAGTGGTATTCACAATTTTCCGAATTACCCGACATCCTCGAAATTCTCTCGAATTCCTCGAATGCACTATAAGTTAAAAAAACAAGTCGCAAATGTATAATATTCATTAAACAAACTTTAGTAAGAAGTTATCATCACAACTGTATTACAATAATTTATTTATTTGTAAACATCACTTGCCCATAAAGGACACAATTTAAATACTGTTTCCAAAATATATTATTTAAATTCGTAATAACGCCCTTAATATCAAACTAAGTTTTATGAATCATTCTCCTGAGAGATTTATTATCACTTAGAAAACAATTAAAATACACTGCGTATAATAAGATTGAAGCACGTCCATAATTCATTCAATTCTTTAACATATTAATTATTATTAATTATTTAACAGTTGTATTTATCGTAACAAACATCGTAATAGACAGTTGTTACATGTATAGTCCCATGGGCCATGTCCCAGTCCCTTAACGTCTTATCTGAGAATTAATATAACCACAGACTAATAATAATATACTACGTATACAAATATAACTATGAAATTAAAATAAATTAGAGATCAATTAATGATCTCTTTAAATTTCACATTACGTAATATCCAAATTTCTACGAGAATGAAATAGACATTTGCAGCCACAATTAAAAATATCTGTCTAAAATTATTGGCCTATTATGAGTTTAATTGTATTATGATTGCTAGAAAGTCTTACTATTATCAAACTTATGCGAAATAATATTATAATTATACTAGCCGCGCTCCGCGGTTTCACCCGCGTGGCTCCGCTTTTGTGCTGGTCTTTAGAGAAATGATATATAGCCTATAGCCTATAGCCTTCCTCGATAAATGGGCTATCCAACATCGAAAGAATTTTTCAAATCGGACCAGTAGTTCTTGAGATTAGCGCGTTCAAACAAACAAACAAACTCTTCAGCTTTATAATTTTAGTATAGATAGGCGATGGAACATACATAAGATAATTTTAAAGATGTAAAGGGTCATATAATATGTAAAAATTATCAACCAAACTTATAACAATAAAAACAAGTTCCCGCCGCCTCTCGGTCTCTTCGCGAAACTAGAAAATTAAACTGACATATTATTATTTATTAACCTATTAAATGTGAAGGTCAAGTAAGGTTTAACAATCCTATTTTTAACTTTGAAAATTAGTATCCCAAGCCTCTAAATCGATAAGACTTATTTAAATAATTAAAATCGGAATCTATAGAGATCTTTGGCACAGATCAAGTACCTAGAAAAAGATAGGTACTATAGAGTCTACTCTCTGGTGGATTACCATGATGTATTAAAGCAGAATTAATTCCAGTGTGGAAAAATGACAGGGCTATAAAGGCGTATAGTGCCATCACTTTCCCACGCTAGAATTACTACTGCTCTACTGCTGACATCCTGGTAACCTCCCTGGCAACAAGCAGGTATAGGAAGCTATTTCATACTTAAAAATGATGATCGAACTGCGAATTGCTGTTTACATTTTAAAGGTAACTAATATAAGGATTAAGGTGTGAACTATAAACATTCTGCGTAATATTGTTTGTACAGTTATTGACACTTTTTACGTCAATCGCATGGAAATATTGGCTAATATCGATGTTTGTGAAATACCAGCCTTGGTTAATTTTGATACTCATGGTAGGCATTGTATAAAATTTTACAATATCCGGTATAAATATTACATTTGCGAGCACTTTATCGCTCACATCTAATTATTTTCTAAGCACTTCGTCACTTAAGTTCTAATTTATTTATTTTTCTAATGATATAAATAATTGTTTCTGAAAGAAATCATAATATTAAACTGAAATACATAATTGAAAAATAAATTGATTGTACTTTTTATTGTTCTTTAGTAAAAATATTTAAAAAGCTTGTTAATAGATATCCTCTCTCGATCTTTACTTTCATCCATATCTCACATACAAAAACAACAAATTATTACAAATTTATGGCTAAGTAAGAATTCTGATCGTGAACTTTAACGCCTAGTTGATGAAGTAGTATAACCTTAGTCTGTGGTATAACGGTTAAAATGCATTACAGTTGGGTGCATTCACCCCCTTGCATAACATAAACGGGTATTTTAATCTGCACTCGGGATGAAAATCTGTGCACGATAGATGTACCTATAAACTATAAAGTATTTAAATACGTATAGGTTATGAGAAAACGCTCTATATTTGTATAGTAATAATGTATTTGCGAAATATAACCACTTGTTCCGCTTCACTAGAACCGAAATAAAAAATATAAAGCCTATGTTACTAAACATTGAGCTTTCTAAAAGTAAAATATTTTCTTTTATTTGACCAAGCAGTTTCAGTAAAAACAACAATAACACAATTTTATCGGGAATCGGGGATTATAACAACCAGTTCAAAGTTGGGTTCGAATTTGCTGTATTCAATATTGGCCAATAATTTATTCGGTTTTAATATCTAGATCTAATTAAAGACCCCATTTATTCATAGACATTACGACAAATACTAAAGAAATTAAAGCACCTAAATCTCTATTTCAAAATTAAAACTCGATTTTGAATAGACACCCAAGTTTTGATGTCAAGGCCTTGACCAATGTATTGCATACTAGTTTATTGATATTGTGCCATAATTCAGGCTAAATCTGCTATTAACAGTCTTCCTTTATGATCTAAGTGTACACGTATTAATTATTTATTTATGTATGTGCAACAATAGTTTTAATCGATGATTACATGTTTACAAATAGTCAACTGCAGAGGTAATGGTGGTGGCAATGCCTCTTGGCTCATTTTGTGTCATAAATGATTTACATCGGGATAATATTAGCTTAGGTATTATCAACAATTACGTTCTCATAATATTTTGTACAGATTTTAATAACAATGCGATTAAATTAACAAATATAACTTCTGAAGATTGCTGATAGCCTGGTACTTGTAAATTATAGAACTATCGATTAAAATGAAGTCTATCATACTATAAATATTTTAAAGCTGAGAGTTTGTTTGTTTGAACGCGCTAATCTCAAGAACTACTGGTCCGATTTGAAAAATTCTTTCGGTGTTGGATAGCCCATTTATCGAGGAAGGCTATAGGCTATAGGCTATATTATATCATTACGCTAAAACCAACAGAAGCGGAGCCACACGGGTGCTAGTGCTAGTGCTAGTGCTAAATATATCGCTAAATTTATTTAAGTACTTATTAATATTATTTATTTACATTTCAGTTAAAAATGAAGCTCAAATCGGAACTAATGATCCAGCCAAGTGGGGAAGTATGGAAAAAGATACGAGTTGAGTTGAAAGAAGACGTCAATACTAGGGATAGAGACCTGGCCATCATCAAGGAGTGGCTCCGGAAACAACCGCACCTGCCTGATCAATGGGGTATGTTAAATATTGAGTTAAAAATTAACGACGGATTTTAAATGCGATTTATTCATTATATAATTTGACCCGTTTGGGACACTACAAATTACAGCGAGAGTGGTCACGGAGAGACAGCAATCAAGCGCGTTTAAAATCCGTTAAAAAGCCTTTAATTCCTAAATGTGTAAACTCTCGCGTAAAATCGCGGCAAAGAGTAATAAATACATATAAATAACATTTGTTAAAATACAAAGTTGCGCAGTTTCTATAAAAATAATAAACTATTACTATTAGGTTTATACAATGACGCTATTATTAAAGTGTTATTTAAATAATGAATCATTCAATCTAATAGATTTGAATATGACGATTATTTTAAACTACAATTAATGATAGAGTAATTAAAAATTAATGGCTTTATACAATGACGTATCAATATGATAGAGGTTATTCACCAGCAATATTGTATTTTAGACATTATAAGTTTGATGAAATTGATAATTGGCGGGAACATTGAGATATTCTCTCTCTCTCTAGCTTCTTTATATCTGCAGACACAAAAATCCTATCATAAAAGCTCTCCGTTGCGACGTTAAAGAAGAAAAAACAAACAAACAACAATACTTTCGTTATATTACCAGCAACAGACATTATCCTTACTAATATTATAATATCGAAAGTGTTTGTTTGCCTTTGTTTAACGTAGAAATGAAGCGATTTCACGATACGATTTTCGTGTCCAAAGTCCAAACATAGGCTTCATTACCGCAGTAAAACATCACATTTCCATGCATATTTAGTAGGATTTACTTTTAAGTATTTTTCCAAAGTTGTCAAAATATAACTAACCATCTATTCCAGAGGACAATCCCTTAATGACCTTCCTGCGAGGCAGTAGCTTCTCTCTCGAGAAATGCAAGCGCAAACTTGACATGTACTTTACAATGCGCGCCGCGTGCCCTGAGTTCTTTACTAACAGAGATGCGTCTAGCCCGCAGTTGAGAGATGTGCTGAAGTGTAAGCTGTGAGTATCCTAACTATATAAATATCCTAATATTATTTTCTAACTAGCTGTCCCAAACGTTGTTCTGCATTACTCTTATCACTTAAGGATATGAAAAATATATGTTGGCCGATTCTCAGATCCCAATAGACACACAAAATTTCATGAGAATCAGACGAGCCATTTCGGAGGAGTATGGTAACTAACATTGTGACATAGAGAAGATAGTGTAAATGCGAAAGTAACTCTTTATGACATAGGCAATATTTTTATCCCGGAAATCTCACAGGAACGGGAAATATGCTAGTTTTTCTTTATATTATATTAACTTAGGTAAAATTCAAAATTCGTATTTAATGTGAAAATAATGAAATAAAAAAAATCTATTCAAATCGAACTTCTGTATTACGCACAAAAATATGTTTACTCTCTTTGCTGATATGACCGTATATGTAAAAATGTTTAGAGAAATACAAATATTATGATCACACCTCTGTACATACAGTAACTATTAAGTACGTATAAGGATGTTTATTCTAATAACACATACAATACATACCTATTCAATAATAAATCATCCATTATAAAATAACGACGTACATGCAAAAAGTTAATATATTATGTAATGTATGGGAAGTAATTTTATACCTATTTATTTTGGTCTCATAATATGTAAGTACATTACGTTTTTTATAAGCTTGTTTGTTTTCATTGATGTTTTTTCTACGATTCATCATATTCATACTATCCAAGGCAGCAAGGCTTTAACCCTTAATAAGGCAAAGGGATATTATTTCCCACATGGTTCTTTTTTCGAAAAATATTTTTTATTCCTTATCTAAAAACGATATGATGAATGCAACCACGCATTACTATTCTAAGGAACCTTTTTTAGTTTTTCTACTGGCAACACTTACGATGGTACTGTCAAATCCTACGAAATATCAACGTCAAAGTGAAGTCTTGATGTTTTAGTGAGCGAGAGACGGTTGTTTTTTACAATTTCAGAGAAAAAGTAAAAAATTCTATAGAAAAAAATCCCGTAAGTAGATAAATGTTTTTGTTTTATATAAAGAAACTATCCTTTCGTAATTATACATTGTTTTGTATCTAAATATAGTCATTAACACATGAAATTGTTCAATTTACTATGTGGGAATATAATTCCCTTAGCCCGTTAGCGTAAAGTAGTTTTTAACCGATATATATATAAAAAGTCTTATGTTTTTTTGTATGTAATTGTATTTTTTATTCATTTATAGGAAGAATAAAAATGAGTAAGAATAAAAAGATTACAAGCACCAAGCAGTTACAAAGCATTGTAGACAATCTATCAGATTTATCTGATCTTGACTCCGATGATGATGCGTATTACCAGACGGCAACTGTAAACACGGCTCCACCACAGGAATAACTGAAAATTTCTTTTACTTTAATAATAACTTAATAAACAAACAATGACAGCATATTTGTGTTATTTATTTTCATTTCGTATACTTACATAATATAATAGCAATTCCTAAATTATAAAAATTAATTTTGAGAAGAGGCATAACCGGGATCAAGTGCTAGTATGTGAATAACAACCAAAACGTGGTAAAAGTGTGTAGCCTAAACAGGCAAGGGGAATTATTTTCCCACATAGAAACTCAATGCACTAGCATAATCGGGCAAAGGGAAATAATTTCCCACGTAAAAATACCCTATTTCCCCCACCCCCCACCACTTTTGAATATATTTTTTGGAATCTACAGCATAAACTTACACTAAATCGTAAGTCAGTTTTTAACTATCTCTTACACAGGCTCGTGCCTTATTAAGGGTTAATATAATCAAATAAAATATTTTTAGTCATGTATATTTCGATTTACGAATAATGTTACACACAAAATTTAGATTTTATTAATACCAGTGATTTTGTATTTTAAATTTAAAATAGCTAGTAGCCAATAGTTAGCTTTGCAAATTCCATCAATTCGATTCAGCCATTTGTGAGATAATCATAAAATTGTTCCGAGTTAAAGTTTAGTTCTTTTATGAAAAATTTTAATAAAATCATTATGTAATAAGTAAAATGTATTATAAAATGTAAATAATTAAATTTGAAAGACCTCAAATTTTACATACAAATCGCATTTTTTTATTTATATATAGATGTAAAGATAATATGTATAATTTATACAAAGAAAATAACAAAACGTACAGTTTTATAGAAACAATTTACCTTTCTATTTGTGAAATAGCTTTACAAAAAGCATTATATTAAGTTTTTAGAATAAGGACACATAAGGATATATTTACCACAAAGCAATAGTGATATTACCTTACTTTACCCTACATAAGAGAGTATGAACATCTCCCTTTGAACAGTCCTATAATGACAATAAGATTACTATTACGCAAAACTCCATCGAATTGTCATCACATTTCTCCATATATCATACGTTTTAAACAATAAATAATAAATCGTAAATATATAGCAATAGGGTATACTTTTGTAAAACCAAGTAACTTGCTTTAGCCTTGGTAGAGCAGTCAAGGACGAACTTACACCACTACAACCTTACTAAGCATTGGTTTTGCAACAGATTGCAACATATTTGCAGATGAACTTTTCATATCCGCAGTGTTGCGATTTCTTGGGAATACATGCATAAAATAATACTACAGCGTTATTTTATGCATGTTTGCTAACTGCAAATTTCAATTTTGGTTTTTAATGTGATTATACTTTGAGCTTGAATGTAAATGATAAATGTTTATATTATGTACTTAATAACTCGCCATATTATTAATAAGTAACAGTCATATTTAATTAGGAACCAGTTATTAAAGACTGTACTTTTCGTTCACATTTAATTATTTTAATTGTCTTTAAGCTTATTATCTTGCTTTAAATAATAGAAAGAAAGCTATAATAACTATTTTATTTCCTTTCAGCCAAGGCCCACCTCTTCCTGGAGTTACACCAAATGGAAGAAGGGTTACTATATGCAGAGGTGAGAAACTAGTGTACTTACTTATATTTAATTTTTATATGTTTTTGGGAATAGCAAATACATATTAAAATTCATTAAAAGAAATCAATTACTGTCACAGCAAATATTGTAGGTTAATGTTAATTATAACTGGAAGTTTTTTTTATTAAATTATTTAAACAAAGAAAAATACACGCGCGTAGAGTAACGAAAAGTAAATGGTTTTATACGTGATCTAAATATTTATAAAGTTTACTCGTCTATAGCTTAGAATAAAATCGCCATAATATTGAAACACAGCCTGCATACTAAACACATACTTATTAACTCAGCAACTGGAAAAGAGTTGAAAGACATAATGTTATTATAAACTAGCGACCCGCCCCGGCTTCGCACGGGTGCAATGCTGATACTAAATACACTACAGAAAAACTGTGAACGTTGTATATAAAAACATAGCGGCCCGCTCCGGCTTCGCACGGGTATAAAATAGATAGACGGGCGGCCGGCCGTTACCGCCGCAAACGCTACGTCCCGCAATTTTTAAATCTGTAATATCTTCGAAAATATTCACTTAAATCATACGGTGTAAAGGGCCATATAGATCTATATTAAATGAACAATGTATTCAAGGTATTTAATTGGTTAAGGATTAATGCTGTATTGGTTAAAATCGCTTCGAAAATTAGCCATTATTTGTCGTAAAAAGTAAATGACAAAAAAAAGTTATTGTGGGTTATCCATAAGCGATAGACATATACCATCGCGGACTTTTCTGTGGACCTTTTCAATGTGTATAATACTTAGTACATTATTTTGATAAAACTCGTAGGGTTCAGCCTGCGTTTGCAATGTCAGCGGAAAAAATGTAATTTTTTACGACATCACATTAGAAACCTCAAAAATAACAGTACTTCTCCACTATTTAATGGATGTTATTATACATATAAACCTTCCTCTTGAATCACTCTATCTATTAAAAAAAACCGCATCAAAATCCGTTGCGTAGTTTCAAAGATTTAAGCGTACAAAGGGACATAGGGACATAGGGACAGGGAAAGCGACTTTGTTTTATACTATGTAGCTAGTGATGATGATGATGATTAACTGATTTTTTTTTTGTAAATTTGTTTGATTATAATATGTTTGCTCTACACATAGAATAATAAAACTCTTTACGATACTAGCTGCTTGTATCATCCGGTTTCATCCGGTTTGACCCGGGATAGGAAAAATATACCCTAATGTAATGCAAAGAAAATATGTAGATAGCTTTAAAAGTAAAGGGTTTTATTCAAATTGATCGGTGTAGTTTTGAATTAAGTCATTACAATCTTTCCTCTCAGTTTAGATGTAGATGTACTTCAATGAATAATTTGCAAATGATTTGTTTGATTGTCTGTATGCGGTTAGACCTAACACTAAAAAAGAGTAAACGGGACCGTTTCTGCAGTGTTTTTAAATATTATTTATTCATACAATTTAGGATATCTACAAATTGCCTGATTTTGGATTGTAGCATCAAATTAAGAATGAAATAAAATAATTACTGGCTACGTAATCAACAAAATATCTTTAGAAGGATTAACTATCTTGTGTTTGCTGATTCTTCTCGGTACAATTCCGAGTCGGGTGTGTCCTTTAAAAAAATCATACACACTTGTAAAAGTTTACTTGAATAAATAGCTTTTACTTTCTAGGTCTCGACGCAAGTCTATCTCCCCAACAAGTGACTGACAGCTTGAAGCTAGCCCTTATGATCGGAGATGTTCGTCTCATGGAGGAAACAGAAGGCGTAGCTGGCGACATCTATGTGCTGGATGGCGCAGTACTTGGCCCCAGTTTGTTGGCCAAACTGTCGCCATCTATTATCAAGAAGTTTATGATCTGTGTTCAGGTACATTTTCCTTTCTTTTCACAATTTGTCACACAAAATAAGATAATATGTTCTCTTGTATAATGAAATATTAAACATTCGTTTTGTACAGAGAATCCCTGAACTATAGTGTGCCTACATAATATTATGCAATTGATGTTTTTTTGTGCCTTTGGAACAATTTTCTTTCTATGTTTTATTCTATTTTACGATACTATGTTACATATTTTTTATTCTTGATAACGGATAAAAACTTCCGCTGAAAAGTATTACTCGAATATTGTAGAGCAATGCAAATCATTAGCGCATATTTTAATAACAAAACTCATTTGTTTTATAATTTTTTTTCAGGAAGCCTATCCAGTGAAGTTGAAGGAAGTTCATATAATTAACACATCTCCGTTAGTGGAGAGATTCGTTACACTTATCAAACCTTTCCTCAAGGAGAAAATAAGGAAACGCGTAAGTAAATTAATTTGTTAATAAAGGAAAAGTGTAGGCATTTTATTTGGCCCTTGGGCATTTTACCTCATTTATCAAAATATTTTTTGCAAGGAATCAATTTAATTTTCCTCGTGTGCTATTTTCATTTAATTTGGGTATCTACAAAATTTTTGTCTAATTTTTCCGTGTAACTTATCTACTTAGCTTTATCTTTACATGAAAAAATAAAAAATTATTGGCGTGGAAGCCATCAGCGGATAAAGTTAGTCCAGTATAAACCAAAACATCCAGTACCAGGAGCGCATACTCTGACGGGAGATCGGAAAACCTCCCTTGTATTTGTTTGTGTGCAATTTTGTATATAATGTGGCAATGTAGATGATGAGTTATGCACGCTGCTTTTCATGTTTATTTATTTAATGATTAAATTTTTTATTTGCTATATAATATGTAACATGTATTTAGTTATGTGGAGTATGTAAGATGATATATTCCAAAAGTGTTGCAATGCTACTTTAATAACCTTATAATATAATGAAATAAAACAAACGATTTTGTGTAACATTTAATTTCAAACTACTAAATATTTAAGTAGATAATAAAAGTTAAAAAATAAGGCTAAGCGGCAAAGGAGTCAGTTCTGAATAAGTTAGTAGAGTTATATAGAGCCAGCAAATAGTAATGTTTTTCTTTGTAAGCAAAATAAAATATATTTAAAAAGCAAAATATTCGTTCATGTTGCCAATCAAACAACAGGACAACATGAAATATTTAGCTGTACATAAAACAGAATGAGATAGTTGCACAAGCCCCGCCCGTTGTTTACGAAACAACCCCGTAACCCAAAACAATGTACCAGGATATTATCACTGGGAAGAGTGTTTTTGTATATTGGGAAAATATTGTTTACATTTTGCTTGGAAATACAAAACAATGTATAAGGCTCTTATGAGTGAAAAGAGATTTATGGTATCGATTAACATTTGATCAACAGTTTAAAATTTCATTCGATTAATTTTGAATCAGTACCGAATAATCAAATGTTATCCTTCCCTTGATAGTCAGATCCCACCGCAGGATTAGTGCATTCACAGTTTTTTTGCTAAAACCAAACTTTTATGTATATATTTATAATTAGGAGAATATACCTATATCGACTAGGTTGCCAGTCAAAATTTGGCCGCATTTTTATGAGTAGGTGGAAACAGAGTACAATAATGTTAGTGCTTTAAAACAATACTTAATTATTTTACAATACTTAATTATTTTAATACACTACACTTAAAATTATATGAAACCGGAAGTACAATGCAAAAATGGAAGTACCTACGAGAAAATTGTGTTGTATTTTATTTAAAAATTAACTTTAAAATAAATTTCCGATGAGAAAAATACTTTGAAGAGATTCAAATTTTTATATTATGTCAATGAATATTTATCGCATCTATACAACTATAATATATACTGTAGGTACATTGTAATGTTAAATGGTGTGGTACAATAAATGGTTAAATAAATAAAATAAATAAAAATTTAATAGATACTTCAAAAAATATTTTATATGACCTAAGTACCTACTTGGTTTTTACGCCGTGTTAAAACATAAAAATGCTACTCGGAGGTCTATTTTCAGCGTTATTTTAAGTAATAAATAATATGGAGATTGACATCAGAGGAGTGCTAAGAATTTTGGAAATATTCTAGTCTTAAAGAATCTTTTATTGAATTTACTTAAGAGGCCGTATCGCTTTTTAGAGTGATTTTGACTTGTTTCTTTAATTCTTTAGGAGCTCGTTTAAAAAAACTAACTACTATGTTATATGAAAGTAATGGTATAATTTAAAATTCTCTAGAATATTCGATTATATAGATTTGCCGTAACAACGTTTGCGCTCCCGTATATAATCGAAAATTCTAGAGAACTTTAAATTATTCCATTTCTTTCATAAAACATGTAATATGTATTTTTTTTATTGCAAATTTTTAAGCATTAACCTATCATTTAGTGTGTATTTTTTATTTTTTTTTAACTCTGTTGTAAGAACTAGAAATTCGACGCCATATACGCATAAAATTTCATCAAAGTAAGGCTATTTTAACTTAGATGTTCTTTGATTTTTTCAATAAAAGTACATAAATTGCCTCGAACATATTTTAGGATGTCTCAGTGTCTTTACTGTAGTATATTTTATAAGAAAACTTCTTCTATTAAATTCCGTGTAAAAGACAAAGACACGAACGTCCCGCATGGAAAAAATTGAAACACGCCTTAGGTTATTGGCTATTAAACAAACTGGACAATGAATATCAATAAATTGTCTCGAACGTATTTTAGATATTGAATGAATCTTTAATTTAAGATATCATCACACATTGTTACTAATTTAGTTTTGTTAAACGAGCGTCTAAAGAATTACAGAAACAAGTAAAAATCACTCTAAAATCGTTTAGGACTCTTAAATGTAAACATAATTACGGAGTTAAAAACAATACATTTTTTGCAACTTATCTTAAAAATAACATTGAAGCTTTTATGTTATGGTACGTTACGAGCAGTATCCGATTTTTCAATCCTTGGTTAAAAATTTAAAATTTATCCGTCCAATAAAGTATTACACGAACATATTAAAATGTCACCTGTAAACTGTTAAATACGGGCAATTCATTTTTGAAATGGTAGTTTACTTTAATACGTTATTCAACGAATAAGTTTTAACCAAGCATTGAAAAATCGGCACTTAACGAGATAAAATAAATATCGCCGCAATGTCGGGTTAAAATTCAAAACAATGTACCAGGTTGTCATGAAATAAAGGGGATGGAAAATATATTGTTTACATTGCTTGCTCGAAAATCATAACAATGCACCAGGCGCTTATAATCTGAAAAGGGTGGTTTTAAATGCTTCTTCTTGACTTCAGATTTTCATTCACAAAGATATCAAGGATTTATACAAGTACATTCCACAAGAGATGATGCCAGTTGAATATGGTGGTAAATGTGAAAGCATGGACTCCTTACAGGGTAAGATCACTTTTTATTGTGACTCTACTTTTTATACTTCAGGATCTAATTCAATCGATTTGATGGATCCTGAACTATTAGAAGTTAAAATACTAACTACGTGGTAACTAAATATTTAGTACCTAAGTAAAATAAAGAAATAAATAAATTAGTAATGGGTGTTTTAGTAATTTATAAAATCAATTCATGTAATGATAATACTTTCTCTTTATATGTATAAGTCGTGTTATATGAATTATAGTTCCTTATTATACTTTTCTTCATTTGCAATTTGTTCATATATAGATATTAGACATTCAAGTTTTTTTTCTTTATTGTCATAGTTTGAAGTACCATTCAAGTTTTTTACTAGCAATATATTATTATCAAAAATATATTATTTTAACTATTATTTACTATGTATTTATTCCATTAAATAGAGAAATGGACCCAAAAACTGATTGAATACCGCGAATGGTTCAAAGCGCAAGATGCGTTAGTTGTGAACGAGAAACTCCGTGTTGGCAAACCGACCAACTACGACGAACTGTTTGGCATTGATGGCTCTTTCAGACAATTGGCTATTGATTAGTTGTTTAATGGCCGATTTATTAATCCTTGGTTAAAACTTTAAAAGTATTACACGATAATATTAAAATGTCACCTGTAAGCTGTCAAATACGGGCAATTAGAATACATTTTTGAAATGGTAGTTTAATACGTTATTCGACTAATAAGTTTTAACCAAGGATTGAGAAATCAGCCCTTATTATAATTTAGTTAAATAGGCATTTCTTATTCTGTTAGTCTTAAGGAACCAGCTTTACTCATTACTATCCTCTTAATATAACTGTGATATAACTGTCGCCGTATCTGTTTGAATCTGCTATTTGATTGAATGACTAGTGCGTTTATTGAATGACGACACTTAATTGAAGGACTAGGCCGAAGCGGGGCTCCTATTTCTGTAAAAATGCAACGAAAACATAAACTAACCCATCGTCTTATCCAAACCAACGACTATGCTATGGCTCTATGACGTCCAGTCAAGTCGTTTAACGTTACATTTAAACAACTTCACGTGTTGTCCGTAATTCAATTAAATGTCGTCATGTGCTAGTAAATATATTATGTAATATTTTAAACATTTTTGGAACTTTGTACCAAAAAAAAAACAATTAATTTTTTTTTTGAGTCGGACGATAATATGTCTGAAAATTGAATTGTATAAATTTGTCAGTTGCCTTAATTATTTTAAATGTAAGTACAATTTTGTTTCTTTATAATACAAATGAATACATCTATACTCTATAGTATTAATAATTACCTACAGTTTAGATGAGGCTCTATGCTATAAAATAGTAAATAAAATTTACGGTGCTAAAGCCACACTAGGGATAGATATAGTCCTTTTAGTATTTGAATCACATTACAAATTATTCAATTATTCATGTAACAAATTAAAAAAAGACTTTTTGTATCATTTTACATTCAAAGATGAAAAATCGAAGAAGAAATCTTGATATATAACGATAGAGCAAAACAATCACCTTAAATTTTAGCTCAATTTATTTGCATTTTCAACTTATTTCACTTCAAAATAGGTCTTGGCTAATTATATACTATAAGCCACTTACATCTGTGATTTTTTAGTTTTATTTTATGACCTTAATAATGTGTATACCTCTAAACCTATCGATTGAAACTTTTTTAAACTTCCACTGATAATTTTATGTTTTGTGATCTTCTTATAATCTGCAATAAGACTTGTGTTTACTAGTTAAGGACAATAAGTGGTTGTATTAAAGTTTAAATTGTATAATCCCGTAAGATTAGTGTATAAGTTACAATACATTGTATGAGATGTATGTTGATATAAATAATAAAAATCATTTGTAAGAAAACTGAATGTTTTATTATTTATCAAAATAATCATATGTTACCTCCATACTTTCAATTTGACTGTGTTAAACTACTCTTAATCAAAAACCTTGAGTAAATGTTTCGATGAGTGCAACTCCTTTTTAAAATAATTATATTTATTTTTATATTGTATGTGCTACCTATGTACAGTAATCCAAAATTAATAATGCACATGCAAATCTTCGCTAATTGTCGTATTTCCGAAGACACTCGAATCATTGAATCGTAAGAGCCCTAAACAACGAACTTGCATTTTACACCTTGTTCAAAAGAAATAGAAGTCAATTCATGGTCATACACAATCAAAAACAAATCGGGCGGTAGTTGACGGTAGCCTGTCAGTCAAAAAACTCAAAAATCCGTCAGTTGTCTTTAAATATTGGTGGTGACTGCACGTGTTCTCTCTGTGTGGAATTATATAGAGCTGCTATTACGTACCCTTCTTGGTTTTGTTTTTAAAGGTGAATTGAATTAATCGATTAAATGATTTACACAGGTGATGGCAGTAGGGAAAGTGAAAATGAAGAAGAGTTCCGATGTATCTAAAATGTCAGAAATAAAGATAATCCCTGATTTTGATTGTTTTTATTTTTTTTTGTAATTGTCATAATATTGAAGAATGATCAGTACTGTAAATACTTTTGAACTGAGATTTTAATGATAAGATTTACATATATGGTTTAAATATAAACCTGTGTTTGAAAACCATACTTTATCTACACTAATATTATAAAGAGGAAAACTTTGTTTGTTTGTTTGATTGTGATGAATAGGCTCATAAACTACTGGACCGATTTTAAAAATTCTTTCACCATTCGAAAGCTACATTATCCACGAGTAACATAGGCTAGGTTTTATCCCGGAAATCCCACGGGAACGGGAACTATGCGGGTTTTTCTTTGAAAACGCGGGCGAAGCCGCAGGCGGAAAGCTAGTACAATATAAATTTTGTATTATTTTAACCTTCTTTTCTTCCATCATTACACCAGCTTCAGTAAGACACTTTAAAAGTACTATAAATTTTCCAAGTAAATCAATCCAACAAAGATAATATATTCGCAATCGTGGGGTTATACTCGCTATTTACTTACAAGGAATTATCGAAACAAAATCGTTACTTACCTACAAATACATATTAATCTCTTTTAGCACAAAACATATAATTTGACTAAATTATGCATGAAGAAAATGCATTTAACCGCTCTATATAGATATCATCTTCGGACTCTCCGAGAATATGACAGTTGCCGAACAGTGACGAAGATTTCTATGCGCATTATTACTTTTGGATTACTGTAATCCAATGTACCGAAAATTTTCATATAAAATCATGCTATCAAATTCTGAAGGGTGTTTCTTTACACACATAAAAATAGAAAAATGGATAAAATTTACATTTCAGGGATCCATAAAGAAATAAAACCACAATAATTGCATACATACACATTTAATCATGATTATATTATTTTTAAGTACATTTTTTCTGTATCAGAAGCCTACGGTGTGTAAATACCATAATAAAGATGGTGTCTAAACATTGCTAAAGTGAACACTTTCCCATCAACATCCATTTCATTGATCCTTGCTATGTCGTTATCTGTGAGACTGAAATCGAATATATTTATATTTTCCTCCAAGTGCTCTGGATTTTGCGTCCTTGATATTGGAATGCCGCCGCGGTCAATCTAAAAATTCAAAATATACATATGACATATCTGTACATATGACATATCTGTATATCTTTTCTATTCTCTCTCATCTTAAATGAAGATAAGAGAGATTGTTAAGACTCGGGTTTCACTTCAGGTAATTATTTACTACTATATCCTTCAGGTAAGTAATAAGGCTAAATTAAATAAATAAATAATTAATTAATTAAATAAATAAATCTACTAATTTCATAGCAAAAATGAATTAAAAAATCATCACAAAGAGACAAGTAGGTATGCTATAATATTAGTTTAACAAAAGCATGTAGGCTTATTATAGGTACACTGCAAATTGATCTGCCAAACTGAATAATGTTTATCGAATGAATAAAATATGAATCGTTCAATAAATATATACCCCAAAACATTTTTACCTGTAACCGAAGAACGACTTGAAACACAGTTTTGCCATACTTTTGAGCAATGCCAACTAAATCTGTATTATTTAGCGACGGTCCAATTGGTTCTTCCTGTCCTCGTCCTCGAGGGACCAGGAATCCCATAGGAGAATACATCATAACAACAATTCCTTTTTGTTGGCAATATGCCACTAAAGGTATGTTGGGAAAAGATGGATTTCCCTGAAAATATGAATTGGTATGATATTGAAGATATAATATATGTAGATTGTAACTTGTAAGTATGCATATACGTCGCATAATGCACGTCAGGATGCATTTACATCAAACGAGTGAGTGCTCATTCTAACCCCACTATGTCAAATTATTTTAGCGTAAACAGGCGTAGAGCCTTATTTCGCTATTTCTTAGTGCGTTCGAAGAGATTCTATGCAATTTTTTAATACTGAACAACACCTGAATACGAGTTTTCGTTTACACTAAAAGATCACGAAAGAATGCTCTTGCTCTGTGTTCGTTCGATGTAAATGCACCGAAATAGTAGAGTTATAATAGTCCGCGGTTTCATAAAACGTAAGACTAAACGTATTCGGTGAAATGAATAATACAGGTAAGTTGATTGCCAATGTAGTTATTACAAAAATGTATGATTAACATTTGAAATCGCTATCAGATATGAAATTGAATGGTTTTTAGCCATGGCTGGTAACTGGTTGTTGTGATCATAATATGAATTTGCCTGTCATTCAATGCAGGGCGGATGCAAACTGTCTGGAAATAAAAGTTTATAATACGGCCCCAGAACCCTATAGCCTACCTATAGTCTGTAATGAAAATAAAAAGTCTTTAATGTGTTTAAGCATTCACAATTAATATCTTTAATGTTTATAGAAAAAAGTTATCACCAGTCATGAATATAAATTGCATTATATTTATTAGAATTACTGCGACATCCGCTATTATCCTATAGCACTATGGTAGCATAGCACTATGGGTTTTATATCTAAAAAGAAAATAGGTAGATAGATACCTACTTAATATGTATTTAATTGAGTTGACATTTTCCTAATAATAATTAAGAAATGAAGTTGATATGCAGATTGTAGAGCACAAAAATTTATCTACAGATTAGATAATTTGCATTTATATGCAGTTTTATAAAAAAGAAAGATAATAAATGTATTAATTAATAATATGATACAAATCTTTTTCTTTCAAGATAGCCATACCACTTATTAATATCAAAACAGTTTTGGATATATTCTAAGACGAACCATATAATATAATACAATGGAAGCGACTTTGTTTTATAGGTACTATGTACCTACTTGGGCGCTATACACAATGGGCAACGTTGACCCACCAAATGAGCGTCGATGTTTATAATCGACATCTGCTGCAATGACGACGAGATATTTAAGCCCTCTACACTATCGATCTATCTATAATTGCCTCTACTCGTCCTACGCTGCCTATTGTGTGGAGGGTCCATAAGGGCCACAATACAAACCTCTATTTGATTAACAGCAGGAACTATGTTTCCATACGCTATGATTCTATTGATCTGCCTACTGTTAAAATTTGATACACCAATAGATTTCGCCAAACCCAGTTTCTTCGCTTCTTCCATTCCCTGCCAAGTTTCTAAATAATCCGTACATAGAAATGTGCCATTTTCCTGAAAATTAATAAAATGTATAAATGGTATTATTCTAAAACGTACATCAATTTGCGAAAGGAATGTATATTACCTATATGTTTATATCTCAGGAATATGATTGCATATTAATTTCTTCAAAATTATATTTTATCGATTAAGCATTAAAATAGTTTTTAAATTATTTAAATAATTACTTAATACATATATGTCAGTGCAATTATTATTCGAAAAATATCAGCTATTAAAAGCGAAAACATAAATTACTACACATAAACAATTAACGATGTGAATAAATTACGAGTTTTAATTTATTTCAATAACAATTTTAAATTAAATGTATTTGAGCTAAAAAAAACTGAAAAAACTTACAGTTGTAGCCATCGGAGTGTGAATAAGGTAGAGATCGACGTAATCCAGTCCGAGCCTTTGTAGCGACTCCTTAAGTGCCGGCACCACTTGGTCTCTTGCATGTCTGGAACTCCATAGCTATAATAATATAATAATTAATATCCAGGTTATTTATCAAATTTTTATTGGTTTTCACATGGCAGGCACCATTTCAAACAAAAAAAGAATTATCAAAATCGGTTCACCCAATCAAAAGTTCGCTAGTGAAAAAGAGTTGAATTTAGAACCGCCTCCTTTTTTTTGAAATATGTAAAAAAGTTGTGAGGACACGAAAATTGATATAAAGATTAGAGTCTGAAATAGCAATAGCACATGTTTAGCTACTTTTTACCTGGATACCAAGTTTATTAACTTATTATCATATTGAAGATTATTACTTTATAGTGATTATACTGTCCCGAATACGATAGATACGTTGTTTACCTATGAAATTTGATTAAAAAATATTTTCTAATATACCTATTTGTATGAAATTCAATAATTGTCATGAACACTAAAAAATATAATGGTTTAATTTTATAAAAAAAAAAAAACAATTTCAATGCAAATTAAATGACGCTCTATATTGATAATAAACACGTGATACGCCTATATCAAGAGCGGAGAACTATTATTTTATTTTTTAGGAATAAGTAAGTAAGTACTTAGCTGGTTTAATTTAAACTAAAATAATTGTTATTTTTATGTGCCAATTACGGAATTTATATTTTGTCCAGTTGCCCAATGAGAGTTGGCCAATGAGACCTTATAGATAAAAAAAGAACCATCAAAATCGGTTCACCCAGTCGAAAAGTCTGAGGTAATAAACGAAAAAATACATTTGAATCGAAATCCTCCTCCTTTTTGAAGAAAAAAAAAACATAATAATAATGAGCTAACTTACCTTAGTGCTAACAAAGATTTCCTCCCGAGTGACGACTTTCCTCTGAATAAGATCAGCAATAGCAGCTCCTACATCTTCTTCGTTATCATAGTAGGCTGCTGTGTCGATAAATCTCAAGCCTGATTCTACAGCACGTATTACCGATTGACGTGCCACCTCCACTTTCTACGAAAAAGTAGAGTAAGAAAAATCATTCTCAGAATGATTTATAGTAATATTATTTATTTATTTATTTATTTATCAATCATACAAAATAAATTAACACGGTAGGTACATAAGGCGGCCTTATCGCTTACTAGCGATATCTTCCAGACTGCCCAAGGCAAGAAATAAAGAAGAAAAGAAAATTATAACGTTTTCTAACAGTTGCTCTAACAGCAGTAGCGAAATAAGAAAAATAAATAGGTACCGTGTAATAACAGACACGATCAGTGTTCGCTTTTACTTTACGATACCTTTTATGATGCTTTAACTCAAACTCAAACATTTATTTATTCAATTAGACATCTTTTAGAAGCACTTTCGAATCGTTATTACATATTATACTTTTAATATTTACCACCGATTCGGAAAGCAGTAGGTATCTATGGAGAAGAACCGGCAAGAAACTCCATAGTTGCTCTTTTAAAATTGTCAATATTACAATTAAGTTTTACATGAAATGTAACTTATATAGCTATAACTACATAATATGCCAAAGAACTTACTTATAAGGATCCATTATTTCAAAAAAAGTGTAAAAAACAGAAAGTCGATGTTAAAAATAGTTTCTTTAAAATTTCTATATCTGTAAGCTAAATTATAAATTATTTTTACTTACTAAAAGATAGGTTCCAAAAGACATCGTCGGTAATTTGTTGCCATCGTTCAAGCTCAAAAATGGGATGCTGGGTCCTTGCTTCATACAATGTATCTAAAAAAAATACGTGTTAAAATATAATCTATAATTTAATTTTCCACCACAAGCAACTGTTTTGCACCATTAACTTTACCTACTGCGTGAATGTTATATATGGTCAACATATTGGACTACAAAAAAATCCAAATCGAAAACTGGAAAGAGATGGCACAGGATAGAGTATAATGGAGGCTCTTATTGTCGGAGGCCAAGACTCACTTTGGGTCCCTGCGCCACTCCAGTAATAGTACAGTCATTATAAACATTTAAAAAAGAAAGTGAAAATTCACTTATTTAATAATTAATGTACATTTAAATAATTCCACCGATGACTGTACCTCTGGATTCTTCTCGAGCGTGTTGATGAACTTCGACTTTCCGATGTTATAGAAAGAAAAATGTGTCCTGATTTTTTTACTTTATCGATCGATATCTCGATAACGATGCACGATACGGTAAAAATGGTCAGGACTTAATTGTAGAGCATAAAAAAAGGAACAAAAAGTGTCTTATAAGTGATTTCCGAATTTCATCGGATAGCCGAGTTATTGCCGAAAAACCAATTTTACCCCTTTTTTCAAGATGGCGACGAAAGCTCATAGGAAATCTTGGTCGAAAAACTCAAGTTAAGCTTTTCTAGGTATCCCCTACAACATATCAAAAAATTAGATGCGCAAATTCACTTTCTTTTATTTGCCTTTTTTTCCGACGAAATGGCTGGACTATAAGTAAGTAAGTAAGTATTGGACTACATCTTCAAAACAAATATGACTCTTTGTTTGTTTGAAGTTTTTCTTTTACATAGGTACTTCTCGTATTTTTTAATATACATAGATATTTATTCTTATCTTCATTCAAATGTAAAACATAATTTTAATACCAAATTAAAACAGTATAAATAATTTTCTCACCGATTCAAATAGAAGTAATAATTGCACTAAGAAAATCATATTGAATGTCAAGTAATACATGATAAAACGTTGTATTTTTATCCGATTATCTTCATTACTTTTCACTTCAAATATTATTTATTTATATTTAAATAAATATGGAAGATAATAATTGTACACACAAGTGGTTGTTTTGTGCAATCGAAAACAACTTCTTTCTTACAAATTGTATATCGTTTTTATATTCTTTATCAACTATTTCTGAAAGATAGGCTTGTGCCACAATGGTTCGAACAAATGGTTTTTAGGTACATAATGTTTTTTCGATTACGATACGTCGATTCTCCAAGGCTAATATCTTCAATAAAATCGACATTTAAAAATATCAATACTAGGTATCGGAAATTAAAGAGAGCGTAGGTATGTTTTTCAAAACATTTTATCCTAACTCCTCATTAAGTTAGAGAGTGATTTTATCAACATATTTAGAATGAACATAATATCTACATCTTGTTTTATAAATTGGTGCTGATATCATCAACTAGCTGTGCCCTGCGGTTTTACCCGCAGTGCACCGCTCCTGTTGGCGTGATGATATATAGCCTATAGCCTTTCTCGATAAAAGGGCTATCTAACACCGAAATAATTTTTCAAATCTGACCAGTAGTTCCTGAGATTAGCGCGATTAAACAGACAAACAAACAAACAAACTCTTCTCTTTATAATATTATTATAAACATCAAAACTTGTTGTCTTATTATTAGGTATCTTGAAATAATATCCTTTCTATAACACATATTACCAATTTCGGGGCGTTTAAAAATTCCTCCCTAAACACCCTTTATTAGTAAAAATAAATTGCTGCAATAAAGTGAATAAAGTGGTTTTTCATGTCCATATACTTTATATTAATGAACTTTCATTCATTTTGTCTTTTTGATAAAATAACTGTTGCTATTTGCATCATAATTACCTTCATTATAATGTATTTGTATTAATAACTTTTTACATATAATATAATATATGTATTAGACGATAACAATTTAGATCAACTTATTTTTAATACTAGCTTAATGTGCGTGAAAGATTTCCTTAATCTAACTCCTATATCTACACTAATATTATAAAGAGGAAAACTTTGTTTGTTTGTTTGTTTGATTGTAATGAATAGGCTCATAAACTACTGGACCGATTTTAAAAATTTTTTCACCATTCGAAAGCTACATTATCCACGAGTAACATAGGCTAGGTTTTATCCCGGAAATCCCACGGGAACGGGAACTATGCGGGTTTTTCTTTGAAAACGCGGGCGAAGCCGCAGGCGGAAAGCTAGTTATTTATAATAATAATTGACGAGCTATGCCAAAAAAATAATGGCGTCGAAAATATAATATTTTTATGCTTTTTAAAGCATTTACCTTGAGCGATTTAGATACATTTTTCGTAATGGATAGTGGATCACTATTAATTCAACATTATTATATTAGCTACCCGCGGCTTCACTCGCGTTGTCCAAAGAAACCCCAAATAGCCCCGTTCTCGAGAGATTTCTGGAATAAAAACTATCCTATGTCCTTATTCAGATATCAAACTATTTTCGTACCAAATATCATTCAAATCAGTTCAGTGATGGAGTGAAGAAGAGACAGACAGTAAAAGTTACTTTCACATTTATATGTTTATTTTATTTTTGCAGAGAACTTAAAAAAAATCGTCATCGTTGTAAAAAGATAGATTATTTTTTCATATTTACGTTAACACAATACATAATGGTGTCATACCATAATGCTTATTTAAAAATTTCATTAGGTACTATGATTAATAATTTTTATGAGTTTATACTGCATGCTACAAAACAGAGCTCTACATGGGGAATAAAAGTGTATTTGTCTGTAAAGGTCTTTGTCGTATCGTTCTATTACGATATCATCCAAATCAATACCTTTCAAGAATATGCAATAGGTGCATTACCGTATTTTGTAAGCTTCAAGAGATGACTGAAACCTAGAGTAGCACATTTTTAGAGGCGGAAAACTAAGGGTAATTAAATTAACCTAGAAATTATTTAAATTAAAAATACTCTTAAAGTACACAAGTTCACAAAAAATATGCTTCTCCCTGCCTCTACCATTTGCTACATTTTGGTTTAAAATTTAATGTACATATAACGCTCCTATTAGTATTTGAAATTAAAAAAGCGTTCTTGCAGCAAAAACATAAGGCTATCTTCTCATTCAGTTCTCAATTTTAAAGCTCTTATCATTCACCCCGCTTTAGTTGAAAATTTGAGTCGTATTTAATATTGAGGCTAGGTAAAAAATAGATGATAGGAAAAATAAAATCAGAGAGGAAATTAAACAAAGCAGCTGCGCAAAATAAAACAAACTCATTTATTCAACAAAAGCAATTTTTCAAACTTTTAACAAAGTAATAATGTAAATGCATAATTTAAAGGAATTATACTAAATCTATGGTTTATAAAAACTGTAGAAAATATGTAGTTTATATCTAGCCAATGGATGAACTTTGGTATATAAATCATATTCGTTGATCCTGTAGATTTCTTTCTGAGTTAAACGGAAATCGAAAACATTTATATTTTCTTCTATGTGACTTTTATTTTGAGATCTTACTATTGGAATTAGGTCTCGGTCAATCTGAAAAAAATTGAATTAACATGCTATTTTAGTGAGAAATATCATAATCATGAATATCTGAAGTAATATTTCTTAATCTGAAAGAACTTTGAGAGAAAGAGGAAATTAAAAGAGATTTTTGTAAAAGTACGAAAGTTCTGTACATAGCTGACTTCGTAAATCTTAACTTAGGTACATCAAAAATAATTAAAGTTAAAACTTAAATGATACGACAAGATAAAACAGTAAGTAATGAAGTAATTCTTATTCGCACCTCAAAAACAACAAAATATCAAGTTTCGAGGATTTAAAACCACCAACAACATCGTTATCGTTAACCATAGCTTTAGTTTTTTTTATATACTAACCGAATATCTTAGAACCACTTGAATAGACGTCTTATTATATTTCTTAGCCATCCCCACTAATACAGGATCGTCCATAGACGGTGGAAGGTCTTCAATAAAGTCCCTCGGTGCAACGTGACCCAAAGAGGTATATGCCATTACATTGATGCCATGTTGCTGGCAATAGGAGACTAGTGGCATATTGGCGTATGTGGGATTTACCTGGAATAATTCTTATTTTATATACTTTTATACTGTATTCGGGAATTTTTAAGCTATTGCATAGCTTCTATCGCGGGCCTTGAGCGCGGGGACCGAATCGAGAAATTCCGTAACGAAAAAACCTCACGCTCCCCACTCCGACGGGCTCGGAGGTGTGGCTTGAAGGCATGCTATGCAATAGCTTTACCGCGGCAGTCCCCGAGTGCCACACGCCTTTTTTATACGACATATTTAGTCATTTCAAATGGGTCGAGTGGAAGACAGATTTCTGAAATAAGAGTTTTTTCCACTATCTTTGCTAAATTAATTATTAATTGATTTGGTTAAAATAGTCGATATGTCATAATATTTTTGAAATAATATCAGTCTTTTTGGTTAACTCACACAGAATTGAGAAAATAATTATTACCATTTAAAACGATACAATTACATAACTAAATACATTATTATAAGATTGAAAATTTGTGTGTAATCATTGATTCTCTATCTTTACAAACCTCTATTTCGTTAACAGCAGGAACTACATTGCAGTTTGACAAAATTCTGTTAATCTGTCTACTGTTGAAGTTTGAAATACCAATGGATTTGGCCAGCTTCAAGCTCTTTGCTTCTTCCATACCTCTCCATACATCTACGTAGTCAGTACATAGAAATTCACCACTCCCCTGATGAAGCATGAATAAATGTAAATTAATTTCAAATAATTTTATGATCAGTCTTAATATTTCAAAGATTCATAATTTTTACGATTGATGATGTCGTTTTTATTTTACTTATTTTTATTTGATAATAATCAACATAGTAAAATAAGGCATTCGATTTTTTTTACTCGACTGCGAAAGGGATTTTTAAGTGCCCTACAGCTCAAACCACTGGATAGATTATGAGGTATCTTTGTAATCATCAGAAATGTGGTAGTGACATAAGACTACAAAAACAAGCAGTCGGGTTTTTTGTTTTCCTTGTTTATTACAAGAATAAATAAATTTATTCCGTAGGTACGAGTAGTATTGATATTTATTACAATACCGTTTCAGCCATCGGACTGTGAATCAAATACAGATCGACGTAGTCCAAGCCAAGTCTTTGTAAGGAACCCTTCAGTTCTGGCACCACTTCATCGCGACTGTTGTTCGTATTTAAGAGCTGAAAATTAATAAGAAGAAATTACCTCATTAGTCATTTGTGGAATATGTTGAGTTACAGCTTACGGGTTTGTTGTATTATCAGAATATTTTTATTTTTTTCTTAATATTATAAAGCTGAGAAGCTTGTTACTGGTTCGTATTGAAAAAATATTTTAAATACAGATATTTTTTTTATATTCCTTTCATCAAGGAAGACGACAATACGATCATACGATCAGGTATGACAATACGAGCCGTGCAATGTACATAAATGAAAAGTGATGCAAAAGTTGGAAGAAATATTTCCTTTGAGAGCAGACGATATTATGCGAGTCATCTAGTAGCATTAAATTATTTATAGCCAGTAATATTATATTATATGATATGCCACAAACTATATGCATATTTATCTAGTTATGTACTTACTTTAGTCGTAATAAAAATGTCCTCTCGCTTTATAACACCGCGATGTATAAGGTCAGCTATTCCTTTACCGACTTCTTCTTCATTTTCATACATTTTAGCTGTATCTATGTGACGGAAACCAGCTTCTACTGCCCATATTATATGTTCAAGTGTCGTCTACAAATTGATAAACGAAATTTTGTATAGATTCCTTCATAGTCAATTAAGTTATTATTTGTTTTGCATAAGGTAGAGCCACTGTAGAATGACCCACTAAAATGGCATATTGTTTGACTTTAGGAAGTTCCACACAGAGCGAGCATCCTCGCGAATCTGCTCTGTCTGTATGGGCATTGGGCATAATATGTCTACGCCAAGAAGAAGGGTAGGCTAGGAAAATAGTGGCAAACGCGAATCGGCCTCGGCATCGTCAACACCGACTAATGCGCGCAGCAATTGCTTGCTAAAGGCTGCTCGCTCTGTATGGACCTGTCTAATGGTTTTATAACAATGTTATTATTTAGCATTTAGTACATCATATACATATAAAAACTTACCTTCGTGTCAGTTCCATAGGCAATTGTTGGTATTAAGTTGCCATCGTTCAGCATTCTATACCTATTTTCTATATATGAATGTACCTTAAAAATAGTAGGTATTTAATAATAATTTGACAAAATCCATACTAATATTATAAATGCGAAAGTAACTCTGTCTGTTACTCAATCAAGCCTAAACTACTGAACCAATTTGCATGAAATTTGGTATGGAGATATTTTGATACCCGAGAAAGGACATAGGCTACCTTTTATTGCGAAATATGTACCACGGGCGAAGCCGGGGCGGACCACTAGTATTTTATTGTTTTGAATAAAATATACAATTTTAGTATACTAAATACTTTTGTATATTACATACTTACCCATGTTACCCCTAATAGTAAAATTAAAACTGTTTTAATGTACGTCATTTTCATTGAAAATAACTATTGAAATAAATAAAATTCACAAAAATAACCTATTTAATATATAATGGGAGCGTTATGGCAAAAAAATTGAAATCAAGCAGTGTCTATCAATTTAATGTCTCAACTTTTTATAAGTATTATCATAAAAAATATAAAAAACGGAGTTCCTTTTTGTATTTTCCAGACTAGGAAATTATGGTTTGACATTTAGACAATCTTTATTTTATGATTAAAAATAATTAACGCATCAATTACTTGATGCCAATGTTATATTATTATGTCCTAAACTAAGTATTTAAAAATATGCCTATAGGTACTTTTTTACCTGTTAATTAATTCAAGAGGCATGTTTAGCTTCACACGATTGCTGGAAAATCATTTTATTATTATTTGATTTGTAGGATTTAGCAAGAGTTTTAGCAACTAATTTTGAGAAAATTTAATGTAAAAGATTTTTTGGATAACATGACAAAAAGAAACCCGAAAGTTTAATAACTTTTGAGGTCCTGAAATTGATATTGTTGGTTTAATGGCATTCAAATGCTTTATAATATAAATTTATAAAAAATATAAAAAAATCGAGCACGAGGCGGAACTCGAACCCGCATCCTTTCGCGCCAAACCGGGGCGGATAAATTTATATTTTGAGGTCCTTTTTCGTTTTTCTGACGGTTAAATAATTGAAATTCTAGATCCAAAATGTTGGATAAGCTACTATTGATCTAATCACCAAAATTGATTGATCATGGGCAGTGAGCCACGTGCCGGTCTTTACATTTTAATCAAAATATTAACGAAAACAATTTTCTTTTAATAGATACCATTATCTTAAGTAGCATTTAAATGACGCACTCTAATTAACATCACATAATAATAAGCTATAGCTATAGAGTCGTTGATAGAGACAGCAATTAATGAGGTACCTAATAATAATTATAAATCATCGACTAATATAGACTTAAAAAACGACAAAGACGGTAATAAAAACAGTCGGTTTTATGTCGTCGTTTCAATCTTTTCAGGACGTCCATTGCTTGGTATAGGTTTCACCCAAAGTCAGTTTTGTCTAATGTTCACAATTTGTTATTTGTAATTTATTAAAAAAATGTATTAAACTTTTTCTTGATACTTATGTAACTAAGTGAATGCTAATCGGTAATATTTACATTATAACAGTTTTATTTAATAGAATTTAGTATTTGCTAAACTAAGTAACTGGAAAAATATATTTTTCAGTTCACGTCTTAAAAAAAACAATTCATAAAAAAATAATATCTTTATTATCTATTCCTTAATTAATATTGCCCGAACGGGTAATACGGGGATGCCTTCCAATCATCGATTTTGATGACTCGAATGTTTTTGTTGAATTTGTTGATTGTGGCCACTTCATCCTTGGTCAGGCTGAAGTCAAATAAGTCGATATTCTGTGCAATACGCTGCTGGTTTGTGGACTTCGGAATCGGAATGATTCCTCTGTCGATCTGAAAATAATATGAAATATATAAGAATTAATTAACTACTACTAAAATAAATAGTTGTTTTATTTAAATTATGAAATTATGTAAAAATTGTGAAAAATTAATAAATTTTGAATTTGAATTTGATTTCTTTGTATGGTGTGGATCGCTTATGCTATGACATTATTTCCAAATTGTGGCTCAACTTAAACATACTATTGTACAATATTTTACAGTAAAATTAATCTGTACATTAATCTGGTTTCTTAACGTGATTATTATTTACGTACGAAGCTTTTCTTAGTGAGAATGGAGAAAAATACAGTTTTAATTTGAGTCAAATTAATGTATATTAGTGCCACTATTGCAATAACTCTACGTAGATTATAGGCTCTACCTAGTTATTTTTTAAACATTCGTCCAGTTGAATATCGAATTTTATATGTGATTAACCGTTCTTAATATCATTAAATTCGATTGCGTATAAAATTATAAATAGTTACTTACCAAATAACGCAGCGCAATTTGCGACGTAGTTTTTCCATACTTATTTGCCATTTTCACTAACGCGGGGTCATCGGCCCTTGGTGGAGGAGCATTGTCAGTTTTCCGGGATACAAGGAATCCGAAGGGACTGTAGCCCATTGGTACTATGCGCAGGCTTTGTAAATACGATATTAAGTCTATTTGCGTGAGCGTGGGATTTACCTGGAAAACAATTATTTATAGAATTAGCTAATAAAAATGTATAATATTGTGACTAGAATTATTGCATTAAAATTGTAGTAGTCATTAGCAATTAGGGAACAAACAAGAGATAACTTGATTTTTGTGTTTGATGTAAACTTTGAATGAAATGAAGACAAACATCACATCTAATATTGCGTAAGTTTGTGCGTACACATTAAAAGTACTAAAATAGAACTATGTTTTTCAGGAGTAGGTTACATTAAAAAGTTTTAATAGATTCCTATATACATTAGAGTCCTTACTTAAATTACAGCATTTGTGTTTATCCTTACCTCAATTTCATTAACAGCAGGCCAGATCTTGGAATTTTTGACGATTCGGTCAATTTGTGACGCATTGAAGTTGGAAACTCCAATAGATTTAGCGAGACCGAGTTGCTTGGCTTGTTCCATTCCCTTCCAGGTGTCCAGGTAATCTACATCATCTAAGGAATCGTCTTCCTGTTGGAAAAAGATAGTAAATTTTATTGATCGTTTTACAGTTGATCTTCTGTAGATCATGGTATAGAAAATGCTCAAGAATTGCTCAAGAATTGCTCAAGAAAAAGATCCACAATTATTAATTACATTTTCAGATTATGTTGCCTATCTGTTCTAACAAAAGAAACAACATATCCCCGTTAGAGGGATGAGGAAAATAATATGTTTACCGGTCAATTTAAAAAAAAAACAAGACTATAAAATCTTGTTTCAATTCTTTTATTTTAATCGCTTGTTCGTTTAATTGCTTCAGCAAGGTTTATATCAGTAACCCATAGACTTGTTAATTTAGTAAAATGTTGATGCAATTCATATCGTCGTGTTCTTAACTATCAAAGGCAGTTAGAAAAACAGCCTCTCGTCTTTTAATCTCAATCTCAACAAAACATAAGTTCCAAATGAAATTTCACCCAGCGATTTCATACGTAATGATGATTGCATTCAAAGAAATGTATTGATATCCGCTTCGAATGTAATGATGATGGTAAATACTTACTTTAGTGGAAACTGGAAAGTGAATGAGGTACAAGTCGACGTAATCTAAACCAAGATTCTTGAGCGATTCCCTCAACGCGGGGATCACTTGCTCGGTGCGGTGTTTGTCGTTCCATAGCTGAAATTCAATTAAAATTATAAGTAAAACATTCATTTATAGATATTTCGTTGGATTATTAATATGGATTATATTACAGGAGAACAGTATTTTGTATATTAAAATATCAACGATCTTTTTTTTCATTTGCCATAAACATTATTTTAGATAAATTAATTTAAAATATTACATCAAAATTACAGGAGTACTGTTTTCTATATTTTGGTCTTATATAGTCAAAGTATTAGTTACGAATTACATAATTATCTACACTATCAATGCAACTTGATCTAATAATTCCATCACCAAGATTCCAAGCAAAACCAACCAGAATAGGTACACAAACTCATCAACATACCTTAGTCGTAATAAAAAGTTCTTCTCTAGTCACCAATTTGTCAGCAATTGCTTTGGCTATACCCTCTCCCACTTGTTCCTCATCAAAGTAAATAGCAGCTGTGTCTATATGTCTGTACCCAGCTTGGATAGCCCAGTACACAGCTTGTCGAACTTGGTCTACGGATTCCGACTGTAAAAAATTTATTTATTATTTCAATTGTATTATTTTTCTGTATTTTGACGATTCAAAAACGCTTCAAAACGAAGCCTAATTGACGAAATGTTTGAGTTTGAAAATAACCGTCGTATATCATTCAGTTTAATTAAGACGTCATTAAAGAGCCTAGGTTCTTAATGAAAGTGCTAGCTAGCTGCGATACACACAGAAATAACAAAATCAACGACTATTTACTTTTAATTCCGTCGTTTTTAATAACTAAAAATACTTAATAAATAATTGTCTATATTTTATAATAACGAGTACCATCGTACCTGTATTCAATATAATTTATCAATTACATGTCTAAAATTATTGCTCTCATCTTTTTCTACGAAACTTTATGTGTTCCGTAATTTCTAATTAAAACAATATCCGGCATGCAAACATTATTATAAATAAATATTTGAACACGCAATACACATATACGATATTCTTGAGCAAATAAAATAGGTTCAACGACACTAAAACAAACTAAATTTATCGCTATATTCGAAAAATCACACATCTATTGAAATAAACCCGTTCTTGTATCTTTACTAAAATGTCTCTATATACAAAATTCTCATGCCAAAGCATGTGATATAATGCATTACTCCTGAAAAACGGCATGAACTTTTTTATGAAATTTAATTTGTATATTCAATTGTTCGATAGGTTATAAGATAATTTTATACCCCTAAACAAAAAGTCACTGGTAGAATAACGGCCGATTCAGACAATTTTATATGTAAATACAATTACCTCTTTAGCTGTGCCCCTCCCTGTTCCTAACGCAACCACAGGAATTTTGTTTCCATCATTTAGTTGCACGGTGGGTGCTAATACTGCTGTAGAAATCTGCAAAAAACATAAATATATTCATATTGTAAATCTATTCACATTACGCAAAGAAAACTGCTTATTTATGTGAAATCATTAGTTGTCTCGTAACATTTAAGTACCGTTATTTATACTCTTGGTTGTAATTGCAATTCATGCAAAGAAAGCAAAATCATCACAGAAAGCACAATCATGTAGAATATAGAGTCTCTACGAAAAAAAAACACTCAATCTATTTCAGATCAAACATTCTGAATGATTAAAAAGTTTCTTTATTTGATACAGTTCAAAACATATCTATACTAATATTATAAAGCTGAAAAGTTTGTTTGTTTGTTTGAACGCGCTAATCTCAAGAACTACTGGTCCGATTTAAAAATTCTTTCGATGTTGGATAGCCCATTTATCGAGGAATATATCATCAAGCTAAGACCAAACGCGAGTGAATCCGCGGAGCGCAGCTAGTGAGATATATTTTCGTGTAATATAGGTAAGTAGGTACCTAAGTCTAAATCGTATCATTGCATGTCTAAACATCTAAAACGAATTCATGAATAACTAAATAATATTCACTAATCTCTACATCTAAAATCGTATGTACTTATTTAATCAAACTGAATGAACTAAGCATTGTTCTTATTATGTTAATCTACTATAGATATTTCCTTGAATTCATAAGCATAATTGAGGTAACTAAATATAGATACAATGTGCGTGACACAAAATTCTTTGTTCCATATCATGCGATAAAATACGTTCACTAAATGGTAATAAAGTGGTTAAATGGATATAACATTTCAGGGGATTGACAAGTATTATTTTGATATTGAACAGTTCAATCAAGTTTGAGTAATCTACTGAATAATGAACTCAAAAACCTCTCGATTGATTTTATACCTAATTCCTTTTACCCTTACAAAGCTAGATCTTTAATAAATTATAACACATTTCTCTCCTCTATTACTCTATTCAAAATTAAAAGAAAATTCTTTAAAAGTATACCTTCATCCACATATTATACATAATTCATATTTTGATTGTTTTCTTATTCAATAATTATGATGCAAAAAACATGTGGTCTTTATAAAAATACCATATAATTATGTGTGACTCAATAAAACAATAATTGTAGTCTATACTTAATCGTTTCATAGTTGAATAATTATTCCATTCTTATTTCTTGATACTTTTAATCTATAATAATTCTTAATTATTGTCATTCTCGCAAAGGTAGAAATCTCCTCCTTATAAACTTAAAAAATAACTTATAGATTTATTTAGTTGAATGGTATTTATATAGTTTGTAACATACATAGAGTCACAGTATTACAATTCCTAAATATTATACCTACTGTGATAGAGTCGTGTCATTTTTTCACCACGCTTTTATCGATTCTTTAATGCGGTCATCAACTAATTATTATTATTTTAGTATTATATGATCAAGAATTGCTGTTAAAATATTAACATTAACAACTACTAAAAATATAATTTATTAGTATCTTAATTAAAATCGTAAGGACCAAAAAAAACTTACCTAATTTACATTTTTCAAACTAAAACATGAGAGTTGAAGATTCATCTCTAACATTACCAAGGTATAATAAATCTCATTAGCAAATGAACTCGTTTGCCTTTCGCATCGACTTTGAATAATATTCGCAAATGTCATTGCCGTTGCACTAATAAGATTTCATATATCTAGGCTTCTTCAAAATATAGCATAAATATGGCATAAATAGAACCTAAGTTTTCACTAGCTCATCTTATACAACTCCAAAAATGCATAATACTTAAACAACATCAAATGGCTTTTGTGTAGCTTCAAACCAGCTGCTGATTCTGTCGATAAAAACCCTACGTTACCTATCAACTAAAATAAATTGTGGCTAATCTTCCATTATTTCTTATCCTTCTATTAATATTCCTTTCGATGCCGCTCCCGGAGCGTTAATAACATAATTAATAATTATTATACATGTAATTATACATACAGTACACCTTTTTTTACTTTTATTATCATTGCTCACAACACGCAAAGTTATCTCAGCAAAAAACCTCATCCAAAGGCATCTTCTAATGCAGATAAATCTTGTAAACCTGTTATACTACATATAATAGTTATATGTTTACGAAGCAGTCAATGACTTGCATACGAACTATTTTCCCATACAAAGATTAAATTTATGCTTGTGCAATCCACTCGTTGACACGATTGGCCTCAATTAAGGCATTCATATAAAATTCGAAATTATAATTATTGTATATAAAGTAAAAACCTTTAAATAAATAAAAATAAAAAACTGACTTCAACCTTGATGTTCAGATTAAGGATATCTTATTTTTGGTCTGACTTCATGTCTGAGATTATTCAAAGCATCTCAAATAGCTACAAAACAGTTTATTTTTGTCTGTATTAGTTATGTCTTATATTTTTTGTGATTGTAACATGATTGCACCTGAAATCATTAGTTAGGTTTCCAAATAACATCTGTGCAATTAACCCATTAAAAGTTAAATCAATCAGACTTAGATCGACAGGTCGAATACCTCTGCTTTTGATCATTTTCTCAATTATCTAATAAGCTATAATTATTATAATATAATTTACATCATTGTTATAAAATCCCGTTGATATGAATGTGATAAAAGAATTGCTGATTTTTTCTTTCCAATAGAAACAGTGGTGACACAAGTAAAATTGAGAAATATTTTACCAAACTACCAATAAATTTCACCGTTATTGCTAAAGAATTCCCTTCCATTCAAAGTTACGGTTAATTTTCTTAACCAGTTTAAAATTATTTGCATTCATAATCACCTACCTATCCTCCCATATAACACTTAAAGATGTATAGCTGAAAAGCGGCAAAATTTTCTTCCAAATAAATAAAAAATAGCTTAAAACTTACGTGAAACAATAACACAAAAGCTGCCAAAGTAGGATACATCTCGATAGATGTAACGCTCTGTCCCTACTGGCCACTAACTGGCGTATATCTCGTATATAACGAGTTAGGCAAGTCCAAGGACAGTATATTGTTTACTATGTAGAGATTATTAAACCCAGTTTGTTTACATTGGACAAGAACGCTTAGGCTGAGAGCTTTTAATTTTACTCGGACCACGTACCTACCTACCACATAGGAAATTATTGGACAACGGACCACAGGAAAATTATCATCTATGATTTTAAAAGGTGTGCCCAAAACGAAGATATTCACAATTTATAGTAAGTTTTTTTTTTTGTCCTCAGTTAGTTAGATAATAAGAAATTAAAAAAAATCGTAGCTACATTCAAGTCTAAGCTTCACCAAATATCTATCTAAAAAGTTGAAAACTTCAGGATAAATGATAACAAAACATGCGGAATGATGAATTAATTACATATTAAATCAACGGTTATTTTATAATCGTCTTTGTAATTATTACTTCAGTTGGTTTTTTGATACCTATACGTCTGTGTTATTACTTTTTTTAAAGTACAACTACATTTACATAAGCTACACTTTTATGAAGGTTTTTTGTACATCTTCTCTATATACAGGGTGTAATCGTTAAGTGTGCACAGGCGATTATTCCGTAACTATTGCACATATCAAAAAACTTTAAACTGATATTGAAAGCCCTTTACCTAATTAGTAAAATTACAATAATAAAAAAAGTTACATTAAACACTCCCATACATTGAATTTTCCATACATTTTGTGTTCAAAGCAAATGTTCGAAGTGACGTCCTCGTTTTGGAATACCATTGTATTCCACATCGAGCTCTATTTACAGTTTCCAAATGAATTTTTATTAAAATTTGCGAAGTAATTTAAGCACAAATTCAAAAAAAGAACCAAAATTTTTCATATTACATGTTTTGTTTGGGATAGTCATATCTCATACTAAATGTATGGGAGTGTTTGGTGTAAAATTTTTGGATATTTCCCGTTTTAAGTATTTTTAAAAAGTTATTATTGCATTTTACTCATTAGGTAGGTAAAGGGCTTTCGATATCAGTTTAAAGTTTTTTGATATCTGCAATAGTTACGGAATAATGGCCTGTGCACACTTAACGATGACACCCTGTATACATATAAAATTCTCGTGTCACAATGTTAGTTTCCATACTCCCACAAAACGACATAGTCCATTGAATGAGTCCCTCCAAGGGGGGTCTAGAGTGCGTGAGTTAGTAACGTAAGATGTTTCTTCGGAAACATGTCAAGAGTCCCTAGGTAATAAACATACTAAAACCCCGGGACACTAGGAGGAGCCCCGGAGTGGGGGGAGGGGGGAATGGGTCCATTTTTTCATTTTTCGCTTAAATCTCAAAAACGGTACATGTTAGAGAAAAACTTTCAAGGAAAAGTTGAAATGCCATAAAATTATCTACAAGTTGTACCTAAATCATTTTTTTCTATTCGCAGCCGTTTTCGAGCTACATCCCATGAAATGTAAAAAATTCGAAAACTTTTTATTTTACCTAACTACCCTAATAAAATTCAATACCTCCTAAACGCCTCCATGATGGAATTTGGTATTTTTATCAATTATAGACCTAATTATGAGCAATCTATCTGAACCGGTCACAAGTTGCACTTTTGAGTTTTTTGGAAGAAAAAAATAAA
>CAJQZM010041647.1:0-46634 GCA_907164665.1 Colias nastes | reverse complement strand
TTAATGAATGTTTGATTAATGAAATAACGAATGAGTTTTTATAAAGTTTGTTAATTCAGTATTATTTATAAACAGAATTAATATATACAATTTTTAAATGTTACTTATAATATTTATGTAGATCATTTAATGTGTTTTATTTTTTTCAGGTGATAGCAGCTCTAGCAGTATCCCTAGCACCGTTCTCAGCTGGTCTAGGTAAAGGCTACAGTTCGCCCGCAATCGCATCCCTCCAGGGTCCAGCAAATGCGACCAGACGCGACTTCCAGCTGACAGACCAACAGGCGTCCTGGTTGGCGTCGCTGTCCTTTTTGGGTGAGTTTAACTTTAATTTTATTTTTGAAAGAAAGAAATAAATAAAAACGTTTACATAAATGACACATAATATACAAGAACATTACGAATACAATATAAAAAAATTACGTGGTAGCTATTAAAAAATACCCATTGAAGTGTGTAGTTTTTGAAGCAAGGTTTTAGAGTTTACTAAAAAACTTAACAAAATAAACAATAAAAACCTTTCTCGAGAACCTCGTTATTTATTTGTCAAATGAGAATGAAAATCGGTGCTGTATTTTTTCATTTTATCGTGAACAGATAGATATACGCGGCGGAGGACTTTGTAATAGTTAAAAATATGATTTTGAAGTCATGAAAGGATCTTTTAAATCTGCAATTCTTTCCTTATACTATGCTTATACCTTCCACTACAGGAGCACTCTTCGGTGGCATGGCGGGCGGCGCGGCCATGCGTCACGGGCGGCGCCGCGTGCTGTCCCTAGCTGCGGCCCCTTGCAGCTTATCCTGGCTGCTGACTGTGCTAGCCACGTCGGTTCGAATGATGTGTATTACTGCTTTCCTGGGGGGATTCTGCTGCTCTATATTGACTATGCTTTCGCAGGTATGTTGTGAATAACTTGTTGTTGTGTGAAAATATGTGTGTGTGTGTCTTTGTGTATGTTTTCTTATGTTTTTCTAGGTCAATTAGACGTGTAAAAAAATAGAAGATGTCAGCCACTTCATCTGCTTTTCTTACTTTTTTTTCAAACTGTAAAATTTTCATCAAAGTTACTATTAGATTTACTAAAAATAACAGTTTTTCGAGTGATTAATTCCAAGTAAGTTCAGTCATACAGTCTTTGTTTTTCTGATTATTATTCGAAGTTATCTTTAGAACGGCTGAAACGTAACCTACGTCCTTAAAATATTAGCTTTATTTACAAGTATTTTGTTTATTATTTTGAAGTCTTCTAAAATCTAAGCTAGCACTCAATACAACTTTATATGAATATTTTATTATACGCAATAACTTCAAATTGACGAAGGGTACAATATATTTCTGTTATATAAGGTCCCAATCCCTAAAAAACCGATCAATAATACGGATGTCAAATATTATCTGCTCCGTGCCCGTCGAAGGAAACGAATTTTCTCTCTATTATTATAAATATCCTCGTCAATAGATACAAATATGATTTCCATATATTTCATTCCCAAAACTCTCTATCACTACATAGTATAAAACAAAGTCGCTTTCTCTGTCCCTATGTCCCTATGTCCCTTTGTACGCTTAAATCTTTGAAACTACGCAACGGATTTTGATGCGGTTTTTTTTAATAGATAGAGTGATTCAAGAGGAAGGTTTATATGTATAATAACATCCATTAAATAGTGGAGAAGTACTGTTATTTTTGAGGTTTCTAATGTGATGTCGTAAATAATCACATTTTTTCCGCTTACATTGCAAACGCAGGCTGAACCCTACGAGTTTTATCAAAATAATGTACTAAGTATTATACACATTGAAAAGGTCTACAGAAAAGTCCGCGATGGTATATGTCTATCTCTTATGGATAACTCACAATAACTTTTTTTTGTCATTTACTTTTTACGACAAATAATGGTTAATTTTCGAAGCGATTTTAACCAATACAGCATTAATCCTTAACGAATTAAATACCTTGAATACATTGTTCATTTAATATAGATCTATATGGCCCTGTACACCGTATGATTTAAGTGAATATTTTCGAAGATAATACAGATTTAAAAATTGCGGGACGTAGCGTTTGCGGCGGTACCGGCCGGCCGCCATTGCACCCGTGCGAAGCCGGGGCGGGTCGCTAGTTTAGTATAATTTAAACTGTATTGATACCTCTTAATGTAGTCCACTAATTCGATTTTATGTAGGTATCGAAATCGGTCGTATTTTGGCATTTTTGAAACTAAATTGGCACTAGCGAATTGTATGTTTCTTTAAAAAATATTAACTCTATTTAGATAATTAATAACACTGATATAAACTGTTTTTTCAAACTTTATACTGTATTTTCTTTAATTATTATTTTCTCTCTAAAGCTTTCCTAATGCATGCTGTAAACCAAATTACTAACAGTATTCAAAGACTATCATATATTTTCTACAATGTCCTTATATTAATATCTCTATGAAATAATAAATTTAAATATGTACTTTTATTAAATTGTTGAAAAAATGTGACCCAAATTCTTACACAGCTACTGTAAGTAATGCCAACATTAAAAGCAATAACTTCCACACCCCCCTTAATTGATTATAAGAACTTCTAGAACTTTCCGGAATTCCCTCGACGACGTCGTTGACTAATTTCATAAAATTCCCCAAAAAGGAAAACTTTTACAAGATAACGTTATTATATACAAAGCCAGGCTTCGAACTTTATGTTAGGAAATCCGTTGAGATGGCGTAATTTAAAAAGTTTTCGGGTATGTTTGTTTATCAGGGCTTTGTCGTTGTTAATTAGAACGTTAGGACCAAGGAATGATAAGAAAATTCGTTCGGAATAGATCATCGTTTATTGATAGTAGTTTGTAAACAACTTCATCAAATTAAATGTAAACATCTCTCCGATTACCCCATCGAAGTGAAAATTCTTTGATTTGAAGCATCCTCTTTATTTTTGATTAAATAAATTATTTCAGTGTATCGTTATTAGTTATATATATAGGTAATACGCAAAAGTTACAAATACTTTTATAAACATTTTGAACACAGGGCAAGCGAAAATGTATAAGGATTTCTTCCAGAGTAGTTAGCGAGTGCTTTTATCATTTAAAAGAAAGTATTATTATAACTTATTTAACGTACTAAAAAGTAAAAGCCATAAATATTCGTAAATTGAATTTACAAAGAACATTTTGCTATTCTTTTCTAAAATACTATCCAAAACAATTAATTTATAAATTACGGATATTTACAGATTGTTTTGTTAAATTTCAGGTGTACATCAGCGAAATATCCGTGCCAGATATACGCGGCTGTCTCAGCGCCGTGCTCAAAGTGGTCGGCCATCTTGGAGTTCTCTTCAGTTTCACCATAGGAGCCTACTTGGATTGGCAGCAACTAGCTTTGTGCATATCAGCTGCTCCACTACTACTGTTTTGTACGGTTCTCTACATCCCAGAAACACCAAGCTACCTCGTGCTAATCGGTAAAGACGAAGAGGCCTACAAAAGCCTGCTTTGGTTACGCGGTCCAAACTCAGACGTTGCCCAGGAACTAGCGACTATACGCACTAATGTGCTGGCTAGCAAGAATTTCAGTCAACGACAAAGTCAAATGTCTAGCAGTCAATTGATAAGTTCTTTAGACGTTAGAACTATGAATCGCCTTCTTGGACCTATTTTAGTAACGTGTGGACTCATGATGTTCCAGAGATTCTCTGGAGCTCATGCATTTTCGTTCTACGCTGTGCCGATTTTCAGAAAAACCTTCGGCGGTATGAATCCTCACGGCGCAGCAATAGCAGTTTCATTCGTACAATTATTGGCATCGTGTCTCTCTGGTCTTCTAATAGACACAGTCGGTCGTCTTCCACTACTTATAGTCAGCTCTGTTTTAATGTCCATGGCCTTAGCTGGTTTCGGTAGTTACGCTTATTACGAAGAGGTTCATAGGAACCAGAGAATTCAGAATGTTATGTTTCATCAAACCGTTGGGCAGAATGATTGGATCCCCTTACTTTGTGTCCTTGTTTTCACGATTGCTTTTTCTTTGGGAATGAGTCCCATATCTTGGCTCTTGATCAGTGAATTGTTTCCTTTGGAATACAGGGCTTTTGGCAGTGCTATGGCTACAGCGTTCAGTTATCTTTGTGCGTTTGTTGGAGTTAAAACGTTTGTAGATTTTCAGCAAGCGTTAGGATTGTATGGGGCTTTTTGGTTGTATGCTTCTATAAGTGTGGGAGGGCTTTGTTTTGTAGTTTGTTGCGTACCGGAGACAAAGGGTAGAGATTTGGATGAAATGGACCCCAATTATGTCCAAAGTTTAAGCCCCAAGAGGTAAGAGGGTACGGCCATTAGCTTTCTCCTTTAAATAATTAATTATTAATTTGTTGCGTCTAGAAATTCAATTAAAAATATAAAATAGATTAATGATTGTATCCCCAAAAGACATTTCTCAGCAATTACTCAATATAAATCATTTCGATCAATAAAGACAAATCTTTTTGAAAATAATAATTAGATGATAATATTTTTAAACTATCGAGTCCACTGCAAAATTTTGGCTGTGCTAAATAAATTAAATACTGACATTTGTATCTAATACCACTGTTACTCTTAGTAATTTATACCTACATATCCTTTATCATATCTTAATTCAAATTATTTTTAAATCCCTGAAATATTACAAATAGCAGTTATCGATGAAATCTAGAAAAAAATCTAAATACCTACAAATAACAACATATATTTAAAAAAAAATGTAAAATAAAATTTTGTAAATAACTTCTCTATTTAGCGGTCCATTAATATTATACAATTTATTATTTTAATTATTAGCTATATTCCTAATATACAATGAAGCCTTAATTTATTTTCAATTTAATCCAGTTAGATTAACTGAAATTAAAACAACGAATTCACAAACGGTACTCAACTTTGACAAGAAAAATAGTTTGTAGAAAGAAATGTCTTTGAATGGCCTTGAAAGTTTAGAACCACAGTAAACAGAATACGAACGGTAACGTAACTCACTACAAAACGTTCGAAACCGCTCACTCACACAAACATATGCATCGACGAGACTCCGAAGTGAACGCTTGGACATTTTGCTACCGTTGGTATCTGTTGACTTTAATAGAACTCTCTAGACATGAGGTATGAGGAACGGCAGGTTTAAGCATAGCGGGGACCAATAGCGGTACACGAAATATATCTTTAAACGCTTATTGGCTCAAAAACTCATTAAAAAGTTGAGTAACGCTTGCAAATTCAAGTGCAAAAATAATCTATAGTACTTATCAAAAATAATCAAAATGCGTTTACCCTATTTACTATTTTATCGAGCTTTCAATCTATTGAATAACGTGACAATAAATAAGACAATAAACTTTAGATAGTAGGCTTATATTTATAATATGTATTGATGTAGATAACAATTATTTTCCTCCATATAATATTGTCATTTACATTTACTTGACTATGGACAATTTCGACAGTAAACGAATGAATAATAATTAATGTGAAGTAACATCCTGTATTTGATACAACAAGGAATATTACATTTAAATAACAATATTTGAGTATCAAATGCGCAGTATTTAACTGATAATATAGTTTGAATTTTTTACCCGTACAAACACAAAATAGACTTTTCTTTTCTGTGAACACGAAAAATAAAAGCACAGAAAAAAATGGTAAATGTAAAGGTTTGGGTAGTAACAATAACATCGATCAAAAAGTAAATAAACGAATGAAATAATAAAATTATGACGAAATGAGAACACTAGTTGCTGCTAAATTTATGTTTTTGCAATTGAAAAAAGTTATAATATTTTATAATAATTAATAAGTGGACACTATTGAAATAAAAATTATTGTTCTTTTATTTTAAAATTATTTTTAAAATATTTTTTTACTACAGCTGTCAAAACTTAAAATGTAATACGATACCAGCGCCAATGCGAAGGTTTCTGAAACTTTTATTCCTGTTTACTTTATCTGGATGTTTTTCATGTAATTTTCTATATTAAAAATTAAAATAGTATTATCTTATATTTATTTCATCATAAAAACTCTACAAAACTCCAAAACGAGAATTCTTTGATAAACCTACGCATAAATTAAACATAGTTTAAATCGAAACTTGACAATAAATTATTTTTAAAGAATTGTTACGATTGGGAGAATAGTCTATATAAATCTATTTTTTTGTTAATATAGTTATTTGTATTAATTTATCTGAGCGTTTATCACTGTTTAAATATATATAAATTATAATAGGTACTTTAAAAATATGACAATAAATTTCTGCTGAAATCTATAAAATACTGAAGTAATTTTTGATCAAGTTTTTTTATAATAATTTTAAAGGAATGAATAATAATTTATTTATTATAATATGTTATCATATCTAAATAATTATAGTTTATGGAATTGTTTAATGTTAGATTTAATAGGATTTTAATTCTAAATGAATATTAGAACTAAATTATTATGACGTCGTTGATTAGAACCAACAATGTTTATTTTTTTATTATTTTTTGAAATCAATATAATATGTATTGTGTATTCTCAGTAGCGAACCTGTACAATAAAAAAGAGCGTGTTTACTGAACTCACGTGTCAAAAGTGAAACTTCTTTGGCAAGATTTAAAGATACCAAAATTGTCGCCTTACGTGACGGTATTTCCATGACGCGACCTTGAGAAGTTTCACTTCAAAAATGGAACAATGACGTGAATATTAATTTCATGGAATATTCTGAAATTTAAAGCTATGAATTTGTCGAAAAAATATAATAAATAATATTTTAAACAAAATATTTCGAATTGACATGTTAATGTAAATAAGAAAGATATTATTAAATTGGAGGCCTAGAACCCAAAATTAGTTAGTATTTAGTAATTATGCTAGTAGGATTACGGCTAATCGATTTGATCCCAAATAATAATAAAAAAAAAACATAAAATCACAATCCTATATTAAAAGTAAAATAGACAAATGAATAGGTTGTGAATTTATACATTTTCTAGATTTTTATAATAAAAATTATTAATATTCTATTGAAAAATAGCTTCAAATGTTCCAAATAATTGCTTGCTGTATGTATAATAAGTAGATTGTATTACTATGGTTTTCACAACTTATAGAAAATTATTGTAAATATTTATCATTTATTTCTTATAACGCTTGCAAGTAAATTTAGATAAACATTTTTTGTCTATGGGAATGGAAAAAACTGTCAATTTAAAACTATTCCATCAATATTCTATGCCGATTTAAAAAGCGAAATTTATAATTATTCATCTGTTTTTATTAACACTACTGCCAGTACTATTCATATTATTTTTAAAATCTTTCGTCTGTTTATAAAAAAAATAACTGTGACAGCTGTCAGAAATAATTTTTATTATTTTTTTTACTTTTCCTTTACATAGAGTATTATTTTCGTTGGATAAAAAATATTTTATCGTAAATAATAAAAAGTCATATAATTTTTTTATTTATTTTTACTCGAAGATTCTATTTAGGGCTTAGTAGTCATCCAATAAATTAATGGCATAAAAGAAAAAAAATACGAAGAATTTTCCAAATGACAGCTGCCACAGATTATAAATATTATATTATTTTAACTCGTGTAAACTTAGCCGTAGGAGACGCCTAGCCTTTTAGCTTGTGATGTGTTAGCGTGCCTGGATTAAATATAATTCCTGTTTTAGAACTTAGACAATAATATATTATACCTACTTAGAAAATTATAATGAATCAAAACAATCTTATGGTACGTTGTGAATCTGATATTGAATTTTGTTATAACGGCCAAGTCATGTTTATGTAATTAATAAAAAAAACATTGAGATATTGATATACATATGGAGACGACACCGCCTACATCACTTATGTTCCGCTCAACATACGCCATATGGCGTAACTGCACGCTCATTTTTTATTTGTTTTAAAGTGAAACGCATCAAATATGCCTTCGTGTGTGTACACGATATTGCACAAATAATACAAATAATACGGAAAAGTGCAAAGGAATAACTTTCATCGGTAAGTACCTAACTAGATAATAATTTTTAAAACTTAGTTAGAGCAAAAAAATGGCGCACAGATTTTGTTCGTGGTGTCTCCTCCATACGTAGTAATATTATCTCAATGAAAAAAAACTGTTTTAATATGTCTATAGGATTAAAAATGTTAATGAAATCAAATATATAGGCTATTTATTTTGTGTATGAATATTATGTTTCAAGAAATATTTTCCTATTTGGTTTTACATTAAAATTATTTTTCCTACCTACAATATATTTTCCACTAAAGTATAGGTACCTCTTTCTATAATTTCTCAAATCATAGTTTATTTATTAATACTTTTTACAATATGATAATAAAAAAAACAATTATTAATATAATAAGGTAGATAATTAAAATAGAACGGCTTTAATTAGCTTAGTGTTTTATTAAATGAATCTAGATTGTATGAAATTGTGTGAAAATGCAGTAATCTAGGGTCTTGCTATGTGAACATTTTTGTGACAGAGGAAATTTGATAAATAAAGGGAACTGAATATTGTTAATCATAATATTATTTTACTTGCTTTTTATTGCTTTTATATTATCAATGTAATAATTAAATTATGTCAATTTTAATAGAGCTAACTATATAGCAATAATATTATTTTCACTGGATAATAAAATTATGTTGCACTTATTAGGTATCGTTTATCAGTATCATATAACAAAATGTACGTATGCATTCTATATTATATAAAGTACTTAGGTATCTGTTATCTTTAATATAACACTGATTATTATTTATTTATCAAATTTCCCATAATATTTAGGAATATGACAATAATATTGCGACAATAAAGCATGTAGTGAAACTATGAGATGCACTTCACATAATTTATTAATTTAATAAATTCAAACTTAATGAATTTTTATTCTAGATAAATCGTGTAACGCTGAAATGCCTAATAAAATAGATTTATTTGTAATGTCGTTGTTTTATTACGCCTACATCATTTTTAACAAAAATTTATAATTTCCTCAAGCGCAAGTTTGCATATACAGACAGTAAGGATATAATTTTATAAAGAATAGAAAAAATTCGGTCACGAGGCGGGACTCGAGCATTCAAATGCTTTGTAAATTTATATTTATGAAGCATTTGAATGCCATAAAACCAAAAATATCAAATTCAGACAGTAAGGATTTTTTGTATGAAAACCTTATTATGTAACTAACTAGGTACTTTTAAGTATTTAATTTTATGTAATGTCATCATTGTTATCTTATCAAACAATCAGTACTAGATAATACTTGGATGATACTAATACTACCTGCAATGATACTTTCAAATAGGCAGTTATGTAGATAAGTAAATTACATTTGACAGCACTGTGATTTACAATTAAAACTTAGTAATACCATAGACAAATATAACCTAGGTAATACCATACAGCTGAGAAGTTGGTGAGTTTGGTTTTAATTTCTACAAAAAAAAAAAAAACAATATTTGTTACAGGAACAATATAATATTTTATGAGTAAATTTTGTCATTTAACACATATATAACTTTTATTTAAATTTGAAAGTAATGATGATTTTCATGAAGGAATACTTAAGTACCTAATTTCCTTTTCAAATACTAGGGATCACTAGTTGAAAATATTTAAAGAATTTTACAAAACGAATACAAAATATTAACTTTTGAAGATTGCAAATGTGTTTTTTTTTTTCAGAATTAATGATTAAATCTATGATTCTTAAAATTGAGTAAAGCGCCATCTATCATAATAACTAGAAATTATTTTATAGCATGCAAGGTTGCGGTATAAAATAATTTCTAGTTATTACAACTTTTATTATAGTTCCAGTGATTTTGTACAGATGGCGCTAATCTTAACGCATTAATTTTTTGCAAGTTTTAGTAATTATATGCATGTTTTTGCTTCTATTTTATTATCTTAGATTTACCGTCATAATATTGCTATTGCTACATGTAAAGCAAAAACTATATTGTACATTGTTTGGATCAAAGATCATTATTGTTAGGTATAATATCGTAATATACCTAATAGTAATACCTAAGTAATATTAAAACAAGTTGTGTAGTTAGGTACGATTACATTGACTGGGTATCATTACCTCGATATTATTACATTCAAGTATAAAAATACATACTTGAGTACTTAGGTACTTGAGTACTTCATATCTCAACAAAATAAGATTCATAATCATTTAGTAGGTACACTGCATTGAGCATTAAACAGTTTAAAAATATTCAATCGTGGGTTGAGACGTATAAATTATTGCTGTAGTTCACGATTAAAGGTAATAATACACACTATTTAATATTTATCTACATTCGTATTTTAAGCGCTATTAACGTTTTTCCCAGTATAATGACGTGTTCTGTATCTAAATACCTAGGTATGTACTAGCACGTACTAGTTACTTTAATGTATAAAAACCTGTCTAACCTATTTTAATAACGTTGAGGTTATCTTAGAAACAAAAACACAGGTTGATTAAGAAAACTTTAATTAAATACGTTCGGAAATGATGAAATAAATGTTTGAAATGCTTATTTTTTAATGCTATTAATTAGAGTACGAGATATAGATTTTTTTATCTTATCTCTATGGTTAAAACCGACCGGTACGGCAAACAAATTATTAAAATTTTCATTAGTCACTATTAATTATTACTCTATGACCTTTGATGTTTTTTAAAAAGTTTTCGATTTATACTTTGTTTACTCAAGTCGATTCAAATGCAATATTGTGTCATTCTTACCTATACCAATCAATATGAATATTATGCATGTGAAATAGATTAACATTATTTGAATTTTAAATAAAAACTTTACAAGATTATTATTAATTGATAACACGATGATACAACAATACATTCGGATTACAAATTGATTGGTCCATTGAAAAGTTACATTTGGGGTCGCATTTTTTAGAGGACGCAATTTTATTTTTTTGATGTGTAGGGGGGGTCAGTGTGAAGCTATCACCAAGTTTGTGGGGTCGCCACCCTTGTCCCACGGCCGCCATCTTGAAAATAGCGGTTGAAATGGTTTTTACGATATATCTCTTAAACTATTTATCTGATAATAAAACAATTTTAACATTATTCGTTGCAAATTAAATTCTCTACAACTTAGGTTCAGTAACTTTTTGTCGTAGAACTATAAACAAAAAAGTTATAAGCGAAAATGTTCAGAAATTAGAGATGTTTATATTTTTCAATAAAACTTTTTTTTATAAGTTTACGAAGAAATTATATCAGACCATTTTTTGTAGATTGTTTTTCGTAGAACAACTTTTATTTACAACATTTTTTCATTAAGTAAATAGCTAAGGTTTTACAGCCATCCGAAGTGAGTACTATTTTAAGTACTCTTTACTATACAGAATACGATATATTATGTGTGTACTAATAATAATTTGTCACCAGTAATTATTTTATTTTTGTTATAATAATATTTTTAATAATTAATTTTACAATATTATTAATAATTAATTATTGAATCTTTTCCCCACAACCCAGGAGGTAGAGTCTGGAAGTGCGTTTTTTTTTTACGTCGAAAAGCAGGGCTGAAATGTTCTGCAGTGTGCTTCCATTGTTGTGGAGTCTGGGAAAAGAGCCAATAGCCAATTTATTATGTATAGTTACTACTGAAAAATAGTACTCACTTCAGAGCGCTGTAAAACCTTAGCTATTGACGTAATGAAAAAATGTTGTATATAAAAGTTGTTCCTCGAAAAACAATCTACAAAAATAGTCTTATATCATTTCTTCGTAAAATGATAAAAAAAAAGTTTTATTGAAAAATATAAATAGCTCTAATTTCTGAACATTTTCGCTTATAACTTTTTTATTTATAGTTCTACGACAAAAAGTTACTGAATCAAAGTTGTAGAGAATTTAATTTGCAACAAATAATGTTAAGATTGTTTTATTATCAGATAAATAGTTTAAGAGATATATCGTTAAAACCATTTCAACCGCTATTTTCAAGATGGCGGCCATGGGACAAGGGTGGCGACCCCACAAACTTGGTTTTAGCTTCACACTGACCCCCCCTACACATCAAAAAAATAAAATTGCGTCCTCTAAAAAACTCAAGGTCAGGCCTAAAAAATGTAACATTTCAATGGATCAGATTGCTAGCTACCGGTAGTCGGTACCCTGTCAACATGAGAAATACATACAATATGTCGTTATAATGCGGTCATATAAAAATGTTCAATGAAGCGACATTCTGTCAAGGGCCAAGGCCCAAGGCGCTCACTACAATTCAATTTATTCGGTTTATAATCTAAGATTGATATAGGTAAACCAGAATCTGATGGCAATTAGGGAAATCAAAATTTTGAGTGTGCAACCCTAGGGAAAATGGACTGAACGATCTTGATACTGCTTATTTTTTATTTTGTCATCGATATCATTAGTCACATTACATAAGTGGACAATACTGTACTTAATAATGAGATATCCACTTAATATCATGTAGGTACATACTTACATGTATAATATATACATATACATATTACTTTTATAAAGGTAATACATAGTATTATTTTTTACACATACCTATATTTGAATATACCATTATCATTATGCCATGTGAAAATATGGATGTAATGATAATGCAATTCAAAACTAGATTGCTTATAATTTTTTATAAAATAAAATAAAACTATGTTTATTTTCGTAAGTATTAACAGATACGTTATAAAGTTGACTTGGACAGCTTGGACTTGACGAATTACCGTATTGGAAACTCCTGTAATAAGTTTTCATAAAATTATAATATTGTAATCAACAAACAATATTATAGTTACCTACTCATAATATTTTTAATTTAAAGTATCAAAACGGGTAAGTCCAATTTACTAATAAAATCTACAAAATTGAAAATTGTGATGTGTTTGAACCTTCTTCATCGAATATTTTTCTATACACATTGTAAACAACACCCCTTGCTTGTGATCGCAGCGGCTTTTTCGACATTTTCGAAGATTTTTTATACAAAATTCTAAAAATTATTCATCAACCGCGAAGAAGACAAATAATTTGACAACCAATTTGATAGTTGTCAAATAAAGTTGCCACATGAAAATCTTTTATTTCTTAAATATAAATTTGCCATCAGATTCTGGTAGACCTATAATAATATGTATTATATTGGTGTGATAAAAATGTAAAATTGGACGTTATCTGCTTGCCATTGCAATAAATTAGGTATGTTTTGTGTTTGTATTCTGTTTATTTTTCCATGTTTTTATGCACTTTATAATAAAACAAATAGGGCAATTAACATTTAAACAAACAACAACAAATTGATGCAAAACTGATCGAGGTGATATAGAATAAAATTGTGGGTTCTATTTACTTAAAAAACAAATTATTTTTTGATATACATATGTCGTGGTCATATCGTAGATTTGATCATTTCATGATATGAGTGGCCATTTCACGAAATGGTCGCATTTCATGAAATGGCCAACATGGTTTGGTCAGATCGTTAAATCGTCAACGTTTCACGATATGGTCATCCACATTTGGCCAGATCGTATAAAATATATAAAGTCCATAAAACATTAAAAAATTCTGAATATTTTTAGAACTTGTTTATTGTCATATAAGTTAGTGCCACGGCAGTGGCCGGCGAATGCCAGAAGCGAATGGTTTTTGCAATAGAAAACATTTAGGTTAGGTTAGGTTAGACTTTAATAAAGAACGCACGAGCCGAGCGAGCAAAGCGAGCGTGCCGCGGTAGCGGCCGGCGAGTGCCAGAAGCGAATCGCTTTTTAAAAAAGGAACAATTATAATAACATAGGATATATAAATATATTTATGTAAAGGATTTTAGACGCATTTTTTCCTCAATATAAGATATCCGCATTTTCCATAGTACTCGAACCTCTTCGTCGTAAATTATTTGCTATGACTTTCTTCATATTGTAATAAAATGAACTATGAAGTTTTAAACTGCGAATAATTAAATTTTCGCCAGCGGCCGCCATCTTATCACATAAACACAGCGCTTGCAGCGCCTCTACCAATAATTAATGTAACTATTTTACGATATGATCAAATAATTTTGATCATTTCATGAAAAAACCGCGCGTTTAGTTGGCCATATCGAGAAACGATTTCTTATCATTGATCTGCCCAAACCACATCATGATGTGGCCAATAGACATTCGAGCATTTCATGAAATGCGACCATTTCACGAAATGATCGATCATATCATGAAATGAGCAAATCTACGATATGACCACGACACATACATTAAACTAAATTAAATAAGACGTAATACCTATTTGGTTTAAACAGCACGTCTTGGACCCTACTAAAATTGTTCAAAATTTCCTGTAAAATTCGCTGTCGACATAAGTAGGCAAAGTTAAAAAAAGTATAAAAATTTGACCACAGACCAACTAGGTATAAAATTAAAAAAAAAACGACGTGTGGCACTCGGGGACTGCCGCGGTAAAGCTATTGCATGCTATGCCTTCAAGCCACACCTCCGCCCGTCGGAGTGGGGAGCGTGAGGTTTTTTCGTTAGGTACGGAATTTCTCGTCTTCTCGATTCGGTCCCCGCGCTCAAGGCCCGCGATAGAAGCTATAGCAAGCGATGGAGAGTGACAGCGATAGCTTTTTTTTATCTAGCCTAATTTTAAAAAGAGAATTTGGCGCCAGTTCTCCCTAAACTTAAAATTTCGTAGCGTAGTAGGTTTAATGTACTCACCATAATATTTTAAGGTAGGTAAGTCAAATACGAATACATGTTACAAAATGGGTTTACTTTTCGTTATCATTACTTTCATTCAGAATAATTGTCACGATTTCATGACAATGGTATAATATTGGTTCTATTCTTGTTGGTAAGGTACATAATTAAAATTAATCGCTTAGCGTAAAACTCGAGAACGCGGCCAATTGTTTTCAACGTTTTTTACACACAAGAAGGTTTCTTATGGAGAGAAAACACGAAAAAGGGGCAATAGGGCAAACAACGTTTGCTTGGGCAGTATTTCTATAGATTTATTATTTTAGTATCCCTATATTATTATGCAATTCATTTATGTTTTAATCAACGTAAATAATATCTACATAAGACAAATAAAACAAAGTCAGAGCGGGTCGCTAGCTAGTTTTTTTTTACCAGAATTAATTTGAAATTTCACTCCGGAACCATAAAATGATTCACATGAAATAAAACTAAACAACGGCACTATATAAAATCATTTTAAAACCTTCCGTCTAAGTATAAACAACTAGTGCTTAATAAAATAGGTAATATAATTTATTTAATTATAAGTTGAAAATATATAAGTTGAAAAGAAAAGAACAGTGCTATACTTTTTACGTGAATTTTCACTTGTGACATTATGTATTTTTTACATATTTTTTTTCAAGAGGATAAGGTAAGTAATCATGTGTACCTTACTTATTATCCTATTAATGTAATACATATTATTGTGATGATTTTTTTTGGTTTGTTAAACTTTTACGCCGCCTATTTTTTATTAGACGGACCGTTTGGCTTGGTTGGTAGTGGCCCTGCCTTCCAAGCCAGAGGTCGTGGGTTTGATTCCCACCCGGGGCAATTAATATTTGTATGATGAACATAGATGTTTGCTTTGTGTCTGGGTGTTAATCTATCTATATATATAAAACTCAAAGGTGACTGATATAGTGATCTATCAACGCACAGCCCAAACCACTGGACGTATCGGACTGAAATTTGGCATGCAGGTAGATGTTAGGACGTAGGCATCCGCTAAGAAAGGATTTCCCGAAATACTTGCGGGAACGGGGAAAAACGGGGATGCACGTACAAAGTCGTGGGCGGAAGCTAGTTATCTATATAAGTATTTATTTAAAATTAGCTATATATGTATGTTTATCAGCCATCTGGTTTCCATAACACAAGCGAAATCTAAGTATGGGATCAGATCGTGCCGTGTGTGAAAATTGTCCTGAAATATTTATTTATTTATTTGATACTTTATTAGCTAGTAGACGAGTAGGAAAACAGGAACCGTATGATCGCAATGTTTATTATGGTATAATATGAATTTGCCAGTCAGTTCAATTCACGGCGTAAACTTTCTGGAAATAAGTGGTCATAATACGGCCACAGTATTACCATAGGAAATAATATTGTAATACTGTGATACGGCCCCAGAAGCAAGTAAATAATAATTTCTAATCGTGTTTGTTTGGCTGTAGGTACTTATACACGAAACAAGTCAAGTATTTTTACATATATACATAAAAGTCATAAAACCATTGTTTTTCTCTAAAATAGGTAAGTAATAAACATAAAGCTATTTTATTCCCATTTCTTATAAGAATAGACATAATAGATTTCTCAGCGTACTTTCAATGACTTTTAAGTTTTCTATTTCTAATACTTTGCGATGTTTTCTTTCCAATTATTGTAGTAGGTACAGATAATATAAGTACTATATACTAAGTTGTGGAGTATAGTTCCCCTTAGCTCTGGTCAATAGCCCCAACCTCGCAAGTCAATTGTTTTATAATTTGCGATATCATAGAGGTAGAGGTAACAGAACAAGGAATACAATTAATGTTCCGAGATTTTATTTTGAATATAAAAAAAATAAAAAAAATCTATCGTCTGAAATGAAAATTTGGAATAGGTATGTACCTATCATAAAAATAACTTCAGTTTGTGTCTGTAACGTTTGTGAATTTATTCCTATCCGAGAAAATCTACATAATATCTACTTTCTTGTTTGCCGCTCCCAGCTTCACCCGCGTGGTCGAAGGAAAAATGATAACTCGCAAAGTCACCGTTCTCATGGGTTTTACGGGAAAAACCCAAGGTCTCAAACTATCTGTGTACCATATCCAAATCCAAAGATGGACGGACAGAGCTCGCATTTATAATATTAGTGATTTTTTCTAAAATAAATAATTAATTTCAAATAGATACATGTGATGCAACATCACAAATGTAGATGTTAATCTATTATGTATTCATGTTTACAAGATAATTAAATATTATATTGTATTTGCATATTATCTATCATTAGGTAGATATATTCAGTAATTTGTTTTGAGTATATTTATCGAATTATATACCTAGGTAGGTACTCATTTTATTTGGCAACATCAGTATCAGCGTGACTCAATCGCGAAAAAACATACATTCAATTAATCTGCATTTTAATTCGATAACGTAAAAAACTGGATATTTTCTTGATGTTTTTGTATTGTTTCCTTGTTGTTTTTAGATTTTACAATGTTTCGTAATTTTCTTTTTCTTTAGTTAAATAAAAGTCCTTTTATTTGTTACAGATGGCAAAAATGCTGTTCTTTACGCTGACGGTGCTCATAATTTCCGGCATAGTCTGGTATGCAGCTAAAGTGCTGCTGCCCCAATCCCCACCCCAGTTGGATTTGGAGGAGTGGTGGGGGCCAAAGGAGATGAAAGGGAAGGAGGATAGGAGCATTCGTCCCTTCCAAGTTAACTTCTCTGCTGAGGTATGTATCAAGAAAAATGCTATAGATTCATCATCATCTTCCCATATACCAGTTCCCACTGCTGGGACACGGGCCTCTGTGAGGGTATGGCAAATATTAACATGATATGATTGTAAAAATAAAGTTCATAAGTAATAATTATTTTATTAATCTGGTAATTTGTAACAAGCTTTATTTCCATGATGATGACGAAAAAGTAACACCGAACGCGTTTCACGTTAATCACTGTAAGAAAAATCAAATTTAAAAACACACTTACATCATCAACACAAACATCACCGATTAATAAATACTGATATATTCCCAGCTAATAACAGACCTCAGACAGAGACTTAAAAGCCACAGACCAGCGGTTCTCCCGTTAGAAGATGTTGGATTCCAATATGGCTTCAACAGCAAGGCTTTAGCGCCATGGGTGAAATACTGGGCAGAGGAATATCCATTTGCTGAAAGGCAGAAGTTCCTGAATAAATACCCGCAGTTTAAAACCAATGTGCAAGGACTGGATATACACTTCATTAGAGTTAAACCTGAGGTAATGTTTACTTTTATACCTAATCTGATATGTTTTAATTTTTATGTTAACACCGTTACTTACTCGTAGGTACCTATTTAATGTGAAAGATAATGGAAAGATATGTAAATGCTACAAAAAGAAACAAAAAAGTATTAGTTCGTGTGTAGGGCGAAAATAATCCTGGATTTTGTAGTACGTACGATGTTTGCTTGCATTTGTTTACGTACCTACCTACTATATAAGTACATAAGTAAATACAATGGAAGTGTGTGCTTGTATCTTCATAATTTAACACCTGTTTACATAAGGTTATTAGATACACATTGATACTATACACCCTCAAATAATATTTTTTTGATAATTGATGCTCTGTTCATAATATTAATCGTAGAATCTAATAGTCGTGATAGTCATATTAAAATCTATAACCTTCCTCAATAAATTTCTTTAAAAAAAGTTCCCAAGATTAAATTTTTCAGATAAACAATCAAACAAATTCTTCACCTTCTCTATGCTATTACACTATGCATTTTTATAATCCTAAATGATGAGAGTTTAAAGCAATGCCATCTATGAATTTTCACGTGAAATAGTAAACTACCGACATAACTTTACTTTAATATGTACAATGTACATACTACGTAGTGACATCACGTAATATTTGTATTCTCTTTGGTGACATCTAGGAAGACTCATCACAAATTAAATTAAACGCCATCCATTTATCTCCTAGAGCATTAAACCAACATCTATCTTTGTAGTTTGTTTGTTTGTTTGAACGCGCTAATCTCAGGAACTACTGGACCGATTTGAAAAATTCTTACGGTGTTAAATAGCCCATTTATCGAGGAAGGCTATCATCACGCTAAGACCAACAGGAGCGGAGCAATGCGGGTGAAACCGCGCACAGCTAGTACTTTCTATAGTTACTAGGTACATATTTTCAAAAGGCTGTCCAGATTTAGTCACTGCCATACCCAAATTTCACACGTTTACAAATTAATTACATATTTATTCTTTCTTCAAGGTTTCCGACAAGGTGAATGTAGTACCTCTGCTGCTATTACATGGCTGGCCAGGCTCTGTCCGGGAGTTCTACGAAGCAATCCCCTTGTTGACCAAACAACAAGATGGCTATGACTTCGCTTTCGAGGTTATTGTACCTAGCCTCCCGGGATATGGATTTTCTGATGTAAGATTACAGCATTTCTAGCACATTTTCTGAATGCCTCGATGATTCTGCAATAAATACACGAATCAAGTTTTGTGTAGGTAATTTTAGTGGGAGTTATAAAAATCCTACAAATGACTTATGATTCGAATGTGACGCCTGTTGTCTTTCTGCTAATCCATACTTTATTTTAATACCTATATACCTATTATAAATGCGAAAGTAACTCTGTCTGTCTGTCTGTTACTCAATCACGCCTAAACTACTGAACCAATTTTCATGAAATTTGGTATGGAGATATTTTGATACCCGAGAAAGGACAAAGGCTACTTTTTATCCCGGGAAAATGGCGCAATCCCGGAAATCCCTCGGGAACGGGAACTATGCGGGTTTTTCTTTGACTGCGCGGGCGAAGCCGCGGGCGGAAACCTAGTTAATAATAATTAATACATCAATAATTTTTTGAAATAGGTATGTAAATGTAATCTTTGTTCTCTTTCTTCAACAAAACGATATATATATCACTACATAGTATAAAACAAAGTCGCTTTCTCTGTCCCTATGTCCCTTTGTATGCTTAAATCTTTAAAACTACGCAACGGATTTTGATGCGGTTTTTTTTAATAGATAGAGTGATTCAAGCGGAAGGTTTTAGTATATAAAATTTTATTTTCTTTAATATAGCTAACAAGAGTGAAGTTTTTTCTTTTCTTCGCATTCTACACTGTACAGATTAACTCCTTATAACCCTTTCAGCCAGCAGTACGTCCAGGTTTAGGTCCAGCTCAAATGGGCGTGGTATTCCGCAACCTGATGAAGCAGCTCGGCTTCAAGCAGTTCTACGTGCAGGGGGGGGACTGGGGGTCCGCTATAGCGGGGGCCATGACCGTGCTCTTCCCTAAGGACGTGCTGGGATATCATTCCAATATGCTGTTCATTTCTGTAAGTAATTAACTTACAACTTAACGATTGTTATTACACTCAATACCGCTGAAACATTGAAAATCTGACTGAATACATAATAAACAGTTGCCTAATTACTTAGTATTTTCTAGGGTTTGATTTTACGTGAGTATTATATAGGGTCAACCGGGGCAAATGCAACTAAAAAATAACAAGTTTCAAGTTTGATCGGTTGCAGTTATCTCCTTTTATATTTGGTCATTTATTTGACCCATTTAGTGATTTTTGTATTTATTTAAGATTATTTTAAACCAATCAAGCAATACAATAGTCTTATAAATAACTAGTAGTGAGAATATTTCCTAAAATTGGTAGAAAAAGTTACATTAACCCCTAGTCGGGGGTAAATGCAACTAACTGCCATAGCTCTTCTTCTATTTCATATAAAACAACGAATATAGAATATATTTATGAGATTTCATGTTATTCATAGGATTTTGAACTGTATTATCGTGTAGCAAGGACTAGTTTTCAGAAAAAAACTTATTTTTCTGATTGTGGGGCAAATGCAACTATTTGTTAGAGAATTAGTGTGGGGAATGAAAAAAACTTATTCATCGATATTTTTTTATTATTCTGCGTGTGATTTGTATCGTACTATTGTGTATTAGGAAACTATTGCTACAATAACGTTGCGATCGTAGATGGCGCCGCATTATTTAGAGGAAAAACTCATGTAAGTACTTTGATTTACCACTTTAAATCGCAACAAAAAAAAAATACAGTGCCCCTACCTACTAAGTCAATTTTAGTTTTTGGTCAGAACAAATAATATTATTTGTGTTAAATATTGTTAAAAACGTAAACCAAACAAAATACGTTTATTAGTTAGTCAACCGTTTACTAAAAATTACTTGAACAATCACAGAACTATCCTACCTATCCTTTTTAGTTATATTCTTTAACCACGCTTCTTTTATCTAATTTGAATTTTACTTACGAACCCGTCTCTAGGTATAATATCGAAGAAAAAATCGATGGTTCTTCTTTAATTAATCATAAAGAAAGTATATTTTGACTACCAAGAAGGATACATAATAAATTAAAAATATCGACACTGTCACATCACTAGTGTTTTTAGTTTCATACAAAAATATAAGGGGCTATTGTAACTAATCTCACAGTTGCAATAACCCCATAGTGAAATTTTCACGAGGCAAATGTAACTGCATCAATAACACAAAATAGAGTCAACTAACGCACTGTAATATAAATGAAATAAGCTTAACGGCTTGTGATAATCGTGTCCAATCAAAAACACCTGCAAAAAATCACTCCTAAACAATTTTTTTGTCTACAAAACCCGACACCTGTTTTTACGCACACCAACTTCAAAATAGCGGTTTGACACAATGGCCTATAAATCAAATAGTTTTCATCGTAGTGGCGCCATCTATTACTTGTAAGCTTTATTAGTCGTTGAGCTATTGAATCATAGGTGGCGATATATTACAACAACTCTAATAAATGAGTTATGATAAGGAGTTGCCATAGCCCCATAGTTGCATTTGCCCCGGTTGACCCTATAGAAATTAAAGATTCTTTAACTGTATCCCCGTGACCACGCTCGCTGTTAAGTATTCGAAACGTCGGGAAAATAATATAACGAATAAATCGCGTTTAAAATCCGTTAAAAAATCTTTAATTTCTAAAGATATTTTTATTTATTTTTAATTTTATCTTTACAGAATGGCTGGTCCCAATTGCGTACAGTTTTGGGAGCCTTCATTCCATCCCTTGTAGTGGAACCTCAGCTCACAGACCGCATGTACCCTTTGACTAAGTTCTTTGCGTATTTGATGGAGGAATTCGGATACTTCCACTTGCAAGCCACTAAACCTGATACCGTTGGTAAGTAAAGAAAATTATTTAAAATATAAGGGTGTTTATGTATAAGATCTTAGTGTGTAAATTTTTATTGTTTGTAAAGAATTAGTAGGTATACCTATAACGTCGCGGAAGAATTCTAACCAATACCCGCGGCCCCATGATTAAAGCGGCTCGACGGAACACAGTGGGGTTTTAGTCGGTAAGAATCCGACATACGACGCTCCTTCCCCTTTCCCCGGGGGCCGTGGGTATCTTTGGAAGATTTCCCCACTATAAAAAAAAAAAGGTATACCTATAACTCCCCCAACGGTCCAAGCCTTGTCGCGGCGGAGGGGCTCAGTAGCTCAGAGTTTTGCCAAATTGGACCAGCGAGGGGCAGAACGGCTGGTTTAGAGTCGGGGAGATTCGACCGGCCCGACGGCCAGGTTTTAATTGATAAGTTTATTCATATTTTTTTGATAAGATAAACAATATTTTTTTTGTTACATTGATTGGTTTTAATTTATAAGTAATAAGAGGCTGAATATCTACAAAGTGTATGACTCACTAGCCGCCCCGCGCCGCGCACAGATTTTGTTCGTGGTGTCCTCTATATACGTAGTTAGTAATAAGTTCCCGTTTCTATTAGATTTCCGTGATAAAAAGTAACCTATGTCTTATTCTGGGTCTTACTACTTACATACCAAATTTCATTATAATCTGTTCAATAGTATTTGCGTGCGTAATACAAACATCCATCCTCACAAACTTTCGCATGTAACTATAATATTAGAAGGATGTTGCTAAAATAAATATTATAATAAATATTACAGGTATCGCTTTAACCGACTCACCAACCGGACTGCTAGCGTATATTCTAGAAAAGTTTTCATCTTGGACCAAATTCGAAAACCGCGCGTCACAAGATGGCGGCCTCAGCAAGTTCACGCGGGAACAGCTGATCGATAACCTAATGATGTATTGGGCTAGTAATAGCATAACTACATCTATGAGATTGTATTCTGAAGCTATGACTGACAAGAATCGAAAATTGCGATTGGATAAGTAAGTATATTTATTAAATAAAAAGCCTATAAGTGAGGAAAAGTGTGAATATTTAAATAACTAGATATGTCAGGGATTCGCCCGCGGGCTATAGCAAGAATTACTACAGCATATATGTAACTAGCTTACCACCCGCGGCTTCGCCCGCTTTGTCTAAAACCTAATAAATTATATACTAAAACCTTCCTCTTGAATCACTCTATCTATTAAAAAAACCGCATCAAAATCGGTTGCGTGGTTTTAAAGATTTAAGCATACAAAGGGACATAGGGACAGAGAAAGCGACTTTGTTTTATACTATGTAGTGATTCTGATACATAAGCTACATCACTCTCAAATATTATGAAAATCTATTGAGTGGTTATCGCATGAACGAGCAACAAACATGCATACATACATTGTGATTTGTGATCAGCATGCCTAAAAATGACCATACCTACCTATAGATAACCTAGAACTTATTAAAATAACAACGCTTTTTAATATTTTAGTTATATAGCATTCCTATGCTTTTTAAATGAGAAACTTTTAAAGAAACGAAAAAGGATTCGAACTTCAGTCTTTTTGCCAAACCGGAGCAACGTCTAGCCTGTGACAATAGTTACCCTTAAAAACTTTATTTTTAATATTTTTATTCCAGATATACCACACCAGTACCAACATGGGCGTTACAAGCGAAGAACGAACTATTCTACCAACCTCCAAGCATTTTACGTATAAAGTTTACCAACCTCCTCGGTAACACGGTATTGGATGATGGCGGCCATTTTATAGCATTCGAACTGCCAGACGTTTTTGCGAAAGATGTCTTTAAGGCTGTACAGAAATTCAGAGCTTTTCATGGCATGAAAACGGAACTTTAAGTTTTATAAAATATATTGTAGACATTGGTTTACAGTAATGTTTTATTAAAGTTTAAAAACATTTACGCGGTACACTGACGGAACACGATCTTTTTTAAATATTATGTATGTACCTACTGTTTCAGGAAATCTTTATCTAAATATTGTTTTCTTTCCTTGTACATAACTATAAGGAGTAAGATGATATACATATAAAACTGTAGAGATATACGTAGTTTAATTTTAAGATTTGTATTGTTCATGCGGTTGCGTCTGCTACTCAAGTATCTTGTATCTTCTTTGTATAAAATACTTACGAATCAACATTTTTATTAAACTTTTCATACAATATAATATATTATATTCTATAGAAAGATCTTTTTGTTGTATCTTATTAAAGTAAAATATAATTTCATATAAATTGTGTTTTCTTTAGCAAATAATATGAATAATATATTTTTAGATGATTCTTATTATAAATTTTATGATGAAAAACTTTCATCAATGTTATAACTTATAATATTGGATCATGTTGAAAATGTGTCGTAGTATACTTAGAATTGTTCAATAGGGCTGCGGGTAATTAATTATTATTATATTTATATTTTGTAAAACCAAGTTTTTTATGTTAAGTTAATAAGAATACATTTTTTTACAAATAAAGAACATTTTATATGTTAAACTGTATTTTATTTCACTTCATTTTTCAATCATTTACTTTTACACAGATTGTATGAATTTAAAAGAAAGTTCATATTATTATTATTATCAGCTAATTGTCAACATTAATTAAAAATCTTCTCTTGACGATAACAATACTAATGATTATCGGTTTAGTCATTCATATCATTAATTGAATTAGTTACATTATACAAATAAAATAGCACCACGCTACAATACCCCTTATATAAACACTTCCTTAATCCAATATTCCTTAATATAAATAATAATATAAACAAGCGAGTGGCAGCCCTATTGTTATCCCCATATAACGGCGCGAGGTGGCAACCCGGCACGCGTGCGAAGTGCTGATAACAGTAGGGTTGCTCCCAATTTGTTTTGGATAGGGCTGGCAATCTTTTAATGATGCAATTTATATCTATTTGTTATTCTGAGAGTGATAAAATACGTTTAAGTATAGCACATTCGCAGATTCACTACTGGTGTTATGAATAATATTTATTGTGCTTTTAATTTTCATAAGAATGATAATAACTAGATAAAGTTACAATTATTATATATATTATACGTTTCACACGTATGGTAATAGAAAATCAAACACTATAGTGCAATAATTATTATCTTCGGGATAATAATTTAATTCCTGCCATAAATCCCATTGCGAAAAATTAAGAATTATACGCAGCTCAAGAAATTTGAAGACAAAGAGATTAAAAAGATGTCCTGAACTTAAAAATTCTTCTAATCACAAAGTAAAAAGCGGACAAATTAATTATCCCAAGATTATTCGCCGCCATGTTTTATAAACACCGGAAAGTATAGTCTGCTAAGATTAGGGAGTTATTAATTTTTATCCTCTGAAAACTTTCACAAGAACGAAAAAATGGGAAAAATACGACTGTTATTTTAAGAATGCAGTTATTCGTACTACCAAAGATTACTAATTAGATACGACGTAGTATATTAGGAAAAAAATAATTAATCGATTCAGTATCTAGTAGTAGTCGGTATAGTACTCTCTTTACAATATCCAAGTATTTTTTAAGTTCATTAGGACCGTTTATATGCGTATTTTTATTTATTTATAAAAAGACAGTAATTTTATCAACAGCAGCAAAGGTTCGAAGTACATTTCCCTCGACATATTTTAAGAGTACAGATGAATAAGTTTAGGGTTTGACAATTAATGACATCACACGTGGCTGGCATGACTGGTAGGCGCGATAGGGTAGTTATTATTTTTCTTTATATTTTGTGGTTTTATTGGCTATGATATACGTTTAAAAATAATTGAAAACTCACAAGTAGATATATACGGTATACATCGTAATATAGGTATACGAACTGGTACTAAATCTCTGCACCGACTTTCATACAGGCTTCACGATTTTGATTAAAACCTTCACGTTTATAACATTAGGTAATAAGTTAATAAGTACTTAATACAACAATAATTCTGTTAATAAAATAACAATAGATCTTTATTAGTGATTCTTTATTCGATCAAAATTAGCTACAAAAGTCACTATAACAAAATGTTAAAAACTATACTTTATTAATAGCAACTTGTTTATTACGTAAAATGTAAATAAGTTAATATAAACAAAATTATAATAATTACAGTACTTAATTATCTAATTCACTTTACAGTTTTAATAAAAAATACAAGATTTGATTTTTCAACTGGGCTCCACAAGCGATGGTGGTGTAATGGTCAGCATAGTTGCCTTCCAAGCAGTTGATCCGGGTTCGATTCCCGGCCATCGCACACTTTTGTATTTTTTTTATTTAATCCTTAAATATTCTAATACATGAAATATTTTTGATTTTATTTTCTCTTATTTCTACAAGGAAAAAAATATTTCTAATATTCTTTTTTTTTGTTCAGAAAACAAAAAAAATAATTTAGGTACTTTAAATCTTATTGATAAGGAATTAATAAAGCATTATCCAAGCAATGAATTGCAAATCTAAAATTAATTCAAGGCAAATATTTTTATCGCAACCGCGAGCGGCGTCGGGTCACGTGGCTTGTGCTAATATGCTTATTGGATACGTGCTGTATCATAATAATAAAAAATTTCTATTACCCGACTGTGCAAGGAGGGTCATGGTTTTTAAATATATGCATGTATGAATATCTATTTCTCATGAAATATAAAACCTTTCCTTAGCAAATCAGTATGTATACTAAAAATATTTTGGCAGATTTAGAGCGTCCGACTGAAGTTATGGTCTACGGAAAGTATCTGGCAAATTACTAGATTTAATGAGAACGGGAACTATGCGGGTTTTCAAATAAAAACCCGCATAGTTCCCGTTCCCGGGATTTCCGGGATAAAACCTATCCTATGTGTTAATCCAAGTTATTATAGCTATATGTGTGCTAAATTGCATTGTAATCGGTTCAGTAGAATTTGCGTGAAAGAGTAACAAACACACACATCCTCACAAACTTTCGCATTCATAATATTAGGCATGTAGTAGGATAATGATAGTTTGTGTTTATAATATTTTACAGCTACAACTATTACGTAAGTACCTAGTTCATAAATTACCTTACTCATATAAAGTATCATTTCTTCGCAAATGAACAAAATCAGGGTGAGAAGTTAGGTCACGGATGAATTCTACACATACCCGTGGCCCCGTCGTTGATGCGGCTTGACGGAACACAGTGGGGTTTTGGTCGGTAGGAATCCGACATAACCCACGGCCTCTTCCCCGGAGGCCGTGGGTATCTATGCAAGATTTCCCCACTAAAAAAAAAAAAAAAAAAAAAAAAGGGTGAGAAGTTAGTATAAAATCAAAATGTATCCAAGTGAATAATCCCCTCAATTCATTCGAGATCACAATTGACGCGTGCTCGACTTTTTAATGCCCCTAATGTGGGGTGAGATTAACTTTTATTGATATTTTCTAAGGGAATATATTATGTTTCAATTTCGATTTTTTTTCCTGATAAGTGTTGTGAAGCATATTAGTCTATGTTTAATAGTGAATATTAGTGTTTGTTTCCGTCTTTATAACAGATGATTAAAACAAATTACCATGCCTCATCTTATTTTGTAACCTCCTCCTTTTTTTTGATGTCGGTTAAAAATTAGCACCATTTACCTTATCGACAGAATCTATACTGTACTGTTACCAAATATTGAACATAAATGTAATTTAGACAAAAAGCGTTCGTGCCGAGCACACGTGTCCGAAGTGAAACTTCCTTGCCAAGATTCAAAGACACCAAAATCGTCTCGTTACACTATTACGTGACGGTATTTCCATGACGCGACCTTGAAATTTTACTTTCAACGCACCTAAAGAAGATTCATTTCAAAAATCAATGTTTATTCGTGAAGAAATATGTGGCAATTACCGCTCTAGATTCCAAAACAGTAGGTACAGAACGACAGAAATTAACTTTTTGAAGTAAAAACTGTAAAAAGTATTTACTTTTTACAGTTTTTACTTCAAAAAGTTGTTAGCTATATTTAATATTAGCAAATGCTAAGCTATATTTAATATTAGCATTTGCTAATATTAAATATAGCTAACAGATCTTATTTAGATTTCTTTGGGCATAAATATAACTTTTAATGTGAGCGAAAATTTGAACAATTAGTTACATAGATACGAATGGAATAAAGAGAATCATGAAAAGTGGAAATTTCCTACTTTTTACTTTTTACGTTCCTTACTGTTACTTGCTTTAAACATCATACTGTTTAATCAAAACAACACATTTATTAATCTAAAAAAAAAATTGCAGCATCACGCTGAATATGTGTTTGGGTTTTTCATCACTGACATAAATAAGCAAGATTGTGCAGTTGGTACCTCAAATTGTAGTCTATAATTATTGATATTTGCTGGTATATTTATTGTTCTACCAAGTGGACTGTTGAAAAAAAACGACACCATATTTTATACCATTTATTAAGAAACATTTACAATACATACTTACAAATAAATTATTGCACATATTATTTAAGAATAATTTTTGGAACATTTTTTCACGTCTACCATACATTATTAGATTCACTATAATACTCGAAGTTAAGTTGAAATTATCCAACAATGCCATCATTACTAACAATTCATTAATAAACAGAGAGATTTCCTTCAATACTACGTATGTAGTAACATCACCTACCTATTAGCTGCACATTGGCTGCATAGATATCATTTTAACTTTTCAACATTTCTCATCACTACATAGTATAAAACAAAGTCGCTTTCTCTGTCCCTATGTCCCTTTGTATGCTTAAATCTTTAAAACTACGCAACGGATTTTGATGCGGTTTTTTTTAATAGATAGAGTGATTCAAGAGGAAGGTTTTAGTATATAATTTATTAGGTTTTAGACAAAGCGGGCGAAGCCGCGGGCGGAAAGCTAGTTTTGTATAAAAACTGACTGTTATCTAATCCTATCCTTTTATTTTTCACCATCCTTCTCGTTATTTTTATTTTTACTGATAATGTCGTCTTCCTTCCCCGGCGCTATCATCAGCAAATTATTCCCATTTCTCTCTCCCGTCAAATTCCTGAACGGCATTTGCCGCCATTTCGTCTGCAAATAATACTGGCTGCGGAGGATCTTCAAATCCTTCCCAAAGAAAAAGGTTTTATTGCAATGTGCTCTCATTTTAAATTCTTCGTTTTCCTCATTGCCGTATCTCAGATATTCTACGTCTTCTGGTCTTCTGATTTCTTCGTATGGTCTTTTGAGACGGAGCCGACGGGACAAAGGGCTCAATGGAGATTCACACTTGATTGCGAGACCAGAATTCTCCTTGTTCGTGAGCAGGCCGTGGTTCTTTTGCCACTCCAGTACTTCGCATAGTAAGCCTATATACCTGTAAAGAAACAACGATTAATTTAACCAAACAAGGGTTAGTCCGATTTGGATAAGGGTATATATTAAAGTATGTATAAGCATTAAGTATATAGTCCACTATGTACCTATCTCTAGTTTGTACTATTACTTATTATTTGTAATTACAATGTACCTGATAGCCATCCTTAGTATCTCGTTCTTGGAGAGCTTCTTATCATGCGGGTACGTGGGCACCAGCCGCCGCAGCTCCGCGAACGCGCCGCTGACATTCTGCTGCCGCCAGCGCTCCCTGCAGTTCGTGAACAGCTTGCGAGGAGGCCGTAGGAGACAGGCGTTCAGGGTTGGCATGTCCTCTGGCAGATTCTGTGGACAAAACTTCGTTATTCATAAGCCACATGAAAAGGAAAAGAATGAAATTTTGCACTATTTTCATTAAAATCCTGATTTAACACGAAAAAACCCTGATTTCATCAACTAAAATCTTTTTTACTAACTAAGCAAATACTTTTATGTAAATTGTTATTGTATGAATTTAAAACTATTTGTTCTTTTTCTGATGTGTGAACGATGAATGTAGATTATGGACCTATATAATTTGTAGCTTAAATTATGAACCTATACCACAGGTTAAAAATATGTATTACCTGTGTAGCTCTGGTACACTGCCTATCGTCGTCACTATCAGGCAGGCACAGATCATCGCTCAGCATCTCGCTGTCTGGCTCCTCATCCGAACACGACTCTTGGTCTGACGTCATAGCGTTGGTGTACGCTAGGAGGTACAAATTGGCATATTAAATATCATCACAACACATAGAAAGTAACTTTACACCAAAATATATCTATTTGGGAGTGAGATTCTTATCACAATTTCAAATCAAATTAATATTTTATTACAACGTAAGTTGTGAAATATTCACCACGTTTTGGAAATCATTATTAATATAAACTAGATATAGAAAATGTCCCACCATACTTCCTTGTGGCACACCATTTTACTATTTGATGATTATGATTAAAATTTGCGATTTCTCTACATTGTTATGTACTAGATAAGTTACTCTTGTTTGATTTATGGACAAAGCCTCTAATAATATGGCTTATAATGCTGCGTTAGGTATTTATATGTCTGATAAACAACGTCAAATGCCTTTGTCAAATCTAAAAATATTGATATTCCTTGCTACTAACGTCCTATTGAAATACATACTGTAAAAACTACTTTAAGCGAAGCTTATTACGTTAATTTGTTAAGAGAGCGTTCATCTTTCGATAAAACTTTGCAAATAATATGGTAATTACAGTGATAGGCCGATAATTATTGTTGAGATCGCTTCTATTTTATTTTATGTATTTCTGGAAATACAACTTGGTTGAAACATTTAAAAAATTAAGTCTATAACTAATGCCATCACAAAGAACAATAAACGGCACTGAAAATAACTATACACATACGAAAAATACAATTATACTAAGTATTTATTTAAAATAAATACCAACCGATGCATCATTTCCTGTGATAGCAACATCCGGCAATATAAATAGAAATTAATTTTAAATCATCACATTGTATTTTTAATTATCTGTACCAGACTAAATGAAAATTGATAATTATTCTACTTTATTTTGACTATATTATAATATTCAAGTTATTTAACCATATTGGTATTTTCTTTATTTATTGTGATAGTGGTTTAGCGATGTCTATACAGGGTGTCCCACTGTTGGTATACTAAGCTCAAAGGAGGTTATAGTTTTGCATACGCTGAGTACGTAAAAAATACTTATAAAATTCCAGACGCAGTTTTTTTTCAAATACCTAGATGAATTCTTAAAACTCTATGTATACTCCCATAACAAGCAACCCGCCCAACTTTGCCACCAGCACGTGAGCTATCGTTTAAGATTATGTTTTCATAGACAAAATGCTCACATTAGCGAAGCGGTATATGCCGGCTAGGCTGCGCGAAGCTAGAGAAGAAAACATGGATTTTCAGGAAAAATTTTACAAAAAATTTTTGATGTAATTTTGTTCTTTAAGTATTTTTTACGTGATCAGTGTATGCAAAACTACAAGTCCCTTCGCGCTTAGTATACCAATAGTGGGACACCCTGTATAATAAGCCAGTGCTTTGGAATTTGATGCGGAAATACTAAAAAAACAGTATTAGAGATGTTTGGATATAGCGTATGTACGGCTTGTACGTACGTACGTATTTTACATATTATGTTCTTAATTAAATTTTACTTTTGAATCGTCGGCTACGAGAAAATTTATTAATTTACTTTTAATCACACTCTAACACTTCGTCCGAAGTTTTAGAGTCATAACATAAACCTATTTTCACGATTTTCTTTTATATTTTAATCTTGTGCATCTCCTGTTGTTCGTTTTATGAGTTTTATGTGCCTTATAAATAACGAAGTTTTTTAGTTAAAAAATAATATAATTCTAACCTTTATCTTCAGTAGTATTCGTTACGGTTGGCATAAACACTGATCACTATAAAGCAATCCAAACAAATTATTATAACACTGTTTTCTAGAATCCCTAAAGGACCCTTTCCCATCAGAGGTCGTAAGAGAACTGAAATAAAATAATGCTAAATATTCAAATTTCGAATAGGGGTCGAGAATCTGATTTTTGATTGGTTACTGGATCGTATTTTCCAACCAATAACAAGCGAGGGCGGAGTGCCCTAGCCCTCTTGTTGTTTTATTTAAACCTTATGTCCATTGTAATAAGGACAATTGAGATAAACCTTTTGCGAAAATCCTATTAACTTTACATTTATCATATAGGGATATTCAGTTGAAATTGATAGATGAGAGACTATGCTTAACTTCAGACTATAGTATTGTTACTGCTTGTCGCAATGTTTAGTGAACAATGTGCGAGTTAAGTTGCGAAAAACATAATATAATAGTCAGATTATCGTGTTGCAATTTTCATATAGAAGGAAGGACAAATAAAAGCCATCTTCAATAAAAAAAAAGTTTATTTACAACTCAGTTTTACGTGCTTCTTTCTCCTTGTGCCAATTTCTAAACGTCGTAATCGCGGTTAAAACGTCCTTAGCGTATACTTCAGGTAACTCCATGGCTAAGAAGTGACCGCCATCTTCGAGATCTGTAGCTTTCAGAAGGTTGGGGTACTTTGTTTTTAAGACCATGTCTGGTACGTAGGAGATTTCATTCTTTGCTTGGATAACGAAGGTTGGCACTTGGGTTGGTATTCTGGAAAAATATTTACGGCTTTTTAGAGCTGGTGACAGTAGTATTTAGCTTTTAACATTCAAATAATATTGTAAAGTACATGATTGTATTAAATGGAATGACTTGCATATAATTTAATATCACCTATTTTACGACTACATTCAAATTTGAAATTACCAAAATATCATGAATCAAAAAATAGAAAAGTCATTTCAGGTCATTAAAACATCATTATCATAATTTTGTATCAAAAAAGGTCAAACTCATTTGATATTATCTCGATAGACCTCTCAAGTATCAAACTTAAGAACAGCAAGCCATATGGCTAAATTATTATCAATCGCTGAGTATGCCGCATAATATACTCATCAACTCACTGGTCGAGCCCCAATCCAAAGTACCGCTTATTAAACGTCTCCGAATACAGTCTCATAGACGTTGTGATACAATTTGACATCCAGTAGACCATCACGTTATCAATCAGCTGGTCCTTGGTGAAGCGCTGCGTGAGCCCGCCGTCGGGCTGCGAGCGGTACTCCGGTTTGGTCCACGTCGAGAACTTCTCTAGAATGTACGCTGCTAAGCCTGCTGGAGAGTCCGCGAGAGCTACGCCTGATAGGAGATGAGATTGGTATGATATATGTTATTATACCATTAAAGTACGCAAATACAATTAAAGATAAAAACACAAATACAAGTTTGCAAAAAATGAACTTTAAATAGAATTTGCGAAGGTTCAAAAGAAATAACAAGGCAGGAATTACAGTTATGCATTTTATATTATAGCCCCTTTCGTTTTTGTTTATTATCATAATAATTAGAGGTTTAATACGAAAAAATATGTTACGATAAACTCAATTACAATAAAAATGTTCGCTGTAAATCATAACTGACTAGATCCAAATCAGACCTAATTCACAAATTGTAAATTTACAAAAATCTTCACGTAAATGTAAAATATTGAAATATTTGCACAAATTGTAATACTAGCATAGTTCTAAGGAGTTATTTAACAAAATATAGATGGATCTGGATTAAAATCCCTAAATAAATTTAATTGATAACATATAAGCTATCTTACCAACAGTATCAGGTTTGGTAGACTGCAGGTGCATGTACCCCGTCTCCTGCAGCAAGAAGCCGACATGTTTTCCCAAAGGATACATCCTGTCAGCCACGTTGGAGTTGACCACTAGCGGGGGATATATCGCTCCCAAGATACGGACTATCGAGGTCCAGGGACTCATCAAAAATGGTAAATTCGTGTGGTATCCTAGAACTTCCTGTAATTGTTAAGTTTTATATTATTAGTTCTCTTTATAAGTATATATTTCAAATTATGTATGTATGTATAGCAGCCATTTGGTTTCGATAACTAAGCTTTAGTATGGGATCAGATCGTACCATGTGTGAAAAATGTCATGAATTATTCGAAATTAACTATTAATATGGCCAAATCTTAGTCGTAAAGGAATAGGTAAAATATAAATTTTGGTTTTCTTACATTTGGGAAGTAAGTAGACATAATACTGGTAATCAGTGCACCCCAATCTCCACCTTGCGCGTAGTATTTCTTGTAACCAAGTCTAGACATCAGGTTTCTCATTACAACAGCCATCTTATCCGCTCCAAAACCAGGTCGCACTGCACCCTGCTCAAAATAAATTATTTATTTTATATAAATACTAAATTTTCGCCCGCGGCTTCGCCCGCATTTTCAAAGGAAAACCCGCATAGTTCCCATTCCCGTGGGATTTCCGGGATAATTAGAATTAACACCTATCCTATGTGTTAATCCAAGTTATCCTCTATATGTGTGCTAAATTTCATTGTAATCGGTTTAGTAGTATTTGCGTGAAAGAGTACCAAACACACACACGTACACATCCTCACAAACTTTCGCATTTATAATATTAGTAGGATTGTACTATTATCTGTACACATTTTGACATTTTTTTTTATTTAAATCAAAAGACACAAATTAATATTTATAATTTACACATAAGTGGTCAGTGTAAATCAAATTCTAAGCCGTAGTACAGGAAATATAATACTAGGCCGTAGTGACAAAAATAAAATGGAAAAAGAACTCACGCTAGAAAAGCCAAAACCAGGCAGGCTAGGTATGATCAACTCGATTGCGAAATCTCTGTCCTTATTCGCAGCAGTGAGGAGTGGTATAGCGTCGTAGAACTCCAGGAAGGAGCCTGGCCAGCCGTGCAGTAGCAGCAGTGGTACCACCTCTTTACCAGCAGGAACCTAATTGAAGATAAAGTATTAAGTGGAATGAATAACCTAATAAATGAATAAAAATATACGGTAGTTTCATTTCTTATCCACAATATCATGTACAACCTTCGTAACTTTTTGTTTATGACGAGCTTTATCATCATTAAGGTACAAGTCCGAGACGGGCCGCAGACCGCAAACTGCAACAGCAAACTGCAAGCGACAGCACTTGTTTCTATGAACATCTATGAAATTGATTCCAAGCGCGGCGACACTGCTGCCTGCAGACGCAACGCGCAGCGTGCGGCCGCGGCGCGCAGCGACCGCAGACTGCAGTATGCAAATGCCAATTATTGCCATGGCAACTATTTGTTTATTTATATTTTAATTGGTGAATTCTTATGACTTTTGCGTTCTGTGCATTGTGCAGCCACGGCATGCAGCCGCAGTTGGAATAGCGACCGCAGGCAGCATTGCGGTAACCGCAGCCGGTAGCCACAGTGTCGCCTGCGGTTGCAGTCTGCGGCCCGTCTCGGACTTGTACCTTTAGTCATACAACCGACATTTGACGTTTCATATGTATTTATTGAAAAATTTCTTTACTTTACCTCTGGCGTTACTCTGACGAAGTGTATGTTCAATCCTTGAATGTTTGTCTTGTAGTGTTTGTATTGGTTTATGTATCTTTCGCGAGCACTGTAAAACAAATAAGACACATTAATGATTCAATCATCATACCGATCACGAGCAATTTAAATTCATTGTAAAGCCTTAAACTTCCAAAGTATTATGATAACAACACAAACCTGAATGGATATTCTTCCGCCCAATACTTCAGCCAGGACTCCAGCTGTTTGCTGTTAAAGCCATATTCAAAAGCGATACCTTCTAACGGCGGAGTGAGCGGGTGACGGTCTCTGAGACGTTCCTTGATGTCTTTTACGACCTTGAAAAACGGTATGCAAAATAAATGAAAGAAAACATGGAAAATAATGGGATTGTACAATAAAGTGCTTTAGATCAACAAAATAATCTATTCGGTTTTATAAATATATGAATAATTTCTTACCAAATTACTGAACTCCACTTGGAAAGGTACGATACTATCATTATACTTGGATTTAGCGAGCTTGGGTCCCCACCACTCTTCCAGGTCGATTTCTGGTAGCGGAGGATGGCTTTTAAAGTAGAAGTATATTATTGGTGCAGCGATACCCGCCAAGGCGCTTAAGACTATCAAACGAAACATCTGGAAAGAAAATAAGATGTAATGTTTGAGCTGTAGGAGCAGGCATTTCAAATTAAAATCACTAAAAGAGCGTAGGTATTTTTAATTTTATTTTAGTTTCTTTGTAAAAAATACGACCTCTTGTTTCGCTAGCAAGGTTCGTGCAAGAACTCCAATTCAGCACTATTATATATAGTGACTTCATTGAATAACTTCAGGTGAAAACTTATTGATAATAAGAAAGGGCTGTTATCAATAACTTTGTAATTTGAATAGTTATAGTACACATAGTTAAACAAACAAAATCATTAGTTAATAACGCTTCCGATAGACTTTAAATAATGAACTTTAAATAATACTTGTTTAGAATAAATATCTTTTTGTGTTCCAAAAATACTGTAATTAAGATAGACGTACTTTCGTTCTAGAACGTGCTGAGCCGAAATGAGCACGTACATGTTCAAATAATAGCATACAAGAAGTGGTATAATTGCAGTGTCCTAGTACGCAACTGTTATCGAAATCCCAGTATAAATCTTTTCATGTCATTATGTTCGATAAAAAATTATATGCTTAAAAAGTAATAGCAGTTGAATATCGAAATGACTACAAATGTCACATACAATACGCTTTACACTTCGTGTACCATGTACGTACTAATTTGATCTTGTACGCGCTCGTTCACTCTGTGCGTACCTAGTACCTACGCTGTACGATACACTTAGTATTATAATTTAGAAGTCTGCTATTCACATCTAGGGAAATTATAAACAGCTCGATACATCAGCGCTAAGATGATCTATAATTGAAAAGACACTAGTCGCTTGTTCGTTGTTCCGGCTCCACCAGGATAAAAAAGAAATAAAATACCTATAGCCCTTGTTACTTTCCAATAAGGTAGCATTCTATGAGTAAAAAAATTAAAATCGATACAGTAGGTATTTGTGATTTCCTCTTTATATTATTGTAAAAAAATAAAATTAAAAAACAAATACAAACCGGTACTAGGTATGTTGCGATATCTAGACAGGTTTCGAGCATTTTTCATAAGAACCTTCTGTACGATCTGCCCGGACTGACAAAATAAATTAACCCTAAAATATCACACGGTAAAACCATAAAACTCATGCGCATGAGCAAATAGTGAAAATATCATAGGTAGGTAGTAGTTCTATTTTAATTTTTTAAGATACCTTCTTACCTAGCTAAGGTATTTAAATTATTATTTATTTACGTGGTCTTAAATAATATTATTCCCGAGCTTTTGAAAGCATTATTTCTGTTTACATAGGTTATTTTTAAGAAGCCAAATGATCTTGAATAACCACTTATTGCAGCTAACGGAATAATAATAACTGAGCAGTGAGCGCACGGTAGGTAACCCGTCCGAGTCAGCCAACGTGACGCACCTAACCTATTCTCGAATCATTTCGCCGGTTTTTGACCGCTTTTACGACATTAAAATCAACATTTCAATCCAAAATTTTCCTGCTATCAACAGATAAAGAAGTAATCTATTTGTAGCAATCATTCGTTTTGTTTGAAATAATTTAATTTCATCACAAACAACAAAAATATGGCTTATTTTGTCGGATTAATAAACCCGTTTTTAACCCTTTACAGAGTTACAAAAATAACTAAACTATATTTAATCTTTAATAATTACGTAATATTTATATCAACACTAAATTGATAATAATACAATATTACTTACGATTGAATATCAATTAACCTTTGTTATCTCGTTTCCACCTCACCAAATGTCATATGTGTGAGAGAGACAAAAACAGATAACGCACACCTGTTTTACACGTACATTCTCTATCACTATAAAATACAAACTGAATCGATTTGTTCGTGTTTTTATCAAATTTAAAGATACATACCTCTTAATGGGAGCGAAAATGAATCCTAACTCTCAAGGAATAAGCCACATTTTAAAGTGGGAGCATTTCGTACTTAAGTCGTTTCGTACATAACTATCCTTCAAACTGAGTCACTACTCACTAGTGAAATAATTTTGTTGTTGTCTATATTATGTAAGAGGAGAATTAAGATCGTTGTTATTCCGTTTTGAACTTTACACAGCATCCACATAAGACCACGTATTGTTTATATATTATTATTACGCTAGCTCTTCACTCTCGTCGAGGTTAGGCGAGGCGAGGTTTAGCGAGGTTAAGCAAGGCGAGACAACACGAGGTTGTATCCATCTTCACTCTCGCCTTTGTTCAGTTCTCTCTGTGTCGCGAGCATAATGGACGTGCTCGAAGTGACAAGTGCCGCAACTCTATGCGTCTTTGCGTACGGTCAGCCAAGAAAGTGGTGTACCAGTTTTGATTTAGTTTCCCGGTCATCGAAAATTACAACAAGGTTCGTTATAAAAAGATATTACTGAAAGAGACAACATTATCATGACGTAAACCTATGTATTTAGTATTCATACGTCATATGTCACATATAAGTACATGACATTTTAACCTTTAGTATAAATGAAAAGGACATTAGTTTCTACAAAGCAATTGAAATGTTTCCAAACAAAAGTAATAAAAACTATTTAAATAGACAACCGAATTCCATTTGAAAAAGAAAACTGACAATTGACATTTTGTCAAATATATGCAAAAAATCGATATATTTTCCGTGTTATTTTTCAATCAACTGCATATAAAATCATCTCAATGCCTGCCAACTTGACCATTGCCGAAAGAGCACAAATAATTGCCCAATTTAATGAGGGAAGCAGTATCAGTGCGATATCCCGGAATTTGAATATATCGAGGCATTCTGTCCGCTTTTGGATTCGTCGTGAAGGAGAGGAGGGAAGTTTGTTGGATCACAGAAGAAGTGGTCGCCGGCCTGCACTCTCCAATAACGATAGAGAATTCATGAGACGGGAATATGAAATCAATGGTTTTAAGCCCACAAAACATTTTGCGGAGATGTTCGATGTGAGTGCCCAAACAATAAGGAATCATCTACATTACATGGGGTTGCACCACAGGCATTACGCCAAGAAAATATATTTGACGGATGCTCACAGACTTGCTCGTCTGAACTTCGCCAGAGAGCACTTAGAGTTTGATTGGTCTAATACAGTGTTTTGTGATGAAAAAACGTTTAAATCCAGTCAGCATGGACGTCTTCACCTTTGGCGATATAATTCAACACGGTATAAAGATGATCATGTAATCCCAAATAGAGAATCAGGTCGAATTTCCGTAAATATTTGGGGCTGGATGAGTGCGGATGGTGTAGGAGAATTGTGTTCTCTACCTCCTCGAGCGACGGCTGTAAATTATATCGACATGCTTCAGAATGCAATGCTACCGACAGTCCGTAATGTTTACCCGGAGAACGAAGTGCCACAATTTGATTTTGTTCAAGATAATTGTTCAATTCATAATGCGAGGATCGTAAGAGCCTGGTTTCGTTCACACACTGACGTAAGGGTAATTCAGTGGCCCTCAAGATCGCCGGACCTCAACCCGATAGAAAATCTTTGGGGCCTTATGGTCCAACGATGGTCGCATCAAAATGAAAGAACCAAACAAGCTCTTATTAGTCACTGTAATTATATTTGGGAGGAAATGCGGGGAAACGATATTTGCTCACGGCTTGTTGGTTCAATGAGGTCTCGTCTTTTAGAGGTTATAGAGGCCAACGGCGGTTACACCCGTTTCTAATTTTTAAAAATTTTCAATATCTTCTAAATATTACTATATATGCTATGTTTTTGTTTGTTATAAGTATTTTAAAATTGATTGTAGAAATTTAATAAAAGGATAAATCTATTTTTAGCTTGTTTTTTATTGATATTGTAATTTTACAGAAATTGTAGGTTTGTGGATTCGCCTTGTGCCTTTACAATTTTATGTAACTTGTTGATTACAATTCTGAATTTGTAGATACAATTTTGTCATCAAAATCTACAGCCCCCCGCCGTTGATTTTACGACGTCATTGGTTCCATCAAGTTCAAACTAAGAACAGCTGTCACGTTACAAACAGTAATAGTCGTTATCAATAATCAGATAAAGACAGCAATAGAAGTTGTCAGATCGATCTGCAAGCGAAACTAATCTTTATCACCTATGAATCTGCAAGCGATATTCAAACTTAGGGTGGTACACCACTTTCTTGGCCGACTGTACATATATGAATTTTATTTATTTATTTTAGAATTTCCGACAGAGGATACAGATTACATTCGTTACATCTAATCCAAGTACATGATCTTCTGCACATCTAATTATAGGAAATTACAGCGTTCAAAATGTTAATTACGATTACAATTCGTCAATTTATTAAAAATATTAGTTTAAAAAAAATTAAAGAAATTTAATAACATTAATTATATAGGTAAACCAAAAAAGTATTACAATTACAAATTTAAAATTACAATTATATTCGTCAAATTATAAAAAATATCATATAATAAAAATTTAATGAGTAATTAATTATATATACAGAATTCAAATAATTATTATTAAAATTGCAAATTTTATTCAATTACAATTATATTAAAATTTATTAAAATTAATCACTACAATAAAAGTATTTTTTTTAAAGTATATCACACTTATAAAGTTAAAAAGCGTTGGAGAAGAAGGCGATGGTGGATAACGAAATATTGATTGATAACGAAAAGTCTGGTGGCATACTGATTGACTGAACGCGAGAATGTGGACGCCGCACCTCGCCTCGTCTGCTCTGGCGCCTCGCGTCCTTTGACTCGCGCCCAAAAAACCGACTCCAGACGGAGACCAGACGAGGCGAGACGAGGCACCGCGATGTGACGCGAGGGCTCCGACTACACTCTTGTGCTCGCGCTCCCTCGCCTAACCTCGACGAGAGTGAAGAGCTAGCATTAGATTTTTGCAGCATCACCATGAATAATGTTTTGTTTTCTCAATATTTGACATTTAGTGTAGGTACCTACTCATACAATTGTTTTGTAGGTAGGTATGTGGTAAATACCTACCTACAAAACAATTGTATGAAATGTGTCGAATTAAAGTCTAAAAAAAATTAACCAAAATAATATGTAAGAGAAATATAATACCTACCTAGTTCATAATACCTAGTGTAGGTAGGCAAAAAAATTGCAATCGTATTATTATTTAAAAAAAAAAACCGTTTTCGTTAAGAAAATCGTATAACTTAAACAATCTTTTTTACATCTGTAGCAAGTCATTATGATTTTTACATGTATAATAATTAATAATAAAAATATTTGTACACAGTTATCTTATCCATTTAAAATCACAAACGACACGTGCTTTACTTTTTAATGCCCCATATTTGGGGTTAGATAAAAATATTTTCAAAAAATTCAAAAATTCAAAATTGTTTAGGTATTTGGAACAATAAATAACACACATTACAAAAACTTTATGAACGATGGCACCTATAAAAGCTTAAATAAGCTACTGCAGTGGTATTGTTATGTATACTTAAATATACAGGGTGTCCCAGCAACGGTATACTAAGCCCCAAGGAGGTTATAGTTTTGCATACGCTGAGTACGTAAAAAATACTTATAAAATTCCAGACGAATTTTTTTGACAAATAGATGAATTCTTACAACTCTATGTGTACACCCCTAACAAGCAACCCGCCCAACTTTGCCACCGGCACGTGAGCTATCGTTTAAGATTATGTTTTCATAGACAAAATGCTCACATTAGCGAAGCGGTATATGTCGGCTGCGCGAAGCTATAGTCGAAAACATGGATTTAAGGAAAAATTAAGCAAAAAATTTTTGGCGTAATTTTGTTGTTTAAGTATTTTTAATGTGATCAGTGTATGCAAAACTACCAGTCCCTTCGCGCTTAGTATACCAATAGTGGGACACCCTGTATAAATCCATTTCAATCAACCTTAGATCTTTTAACAGTTACAGTTAATCTCACTAAAATTATCTTAAATTATTTTCAAAATATTAGTCGTGCAATCGAGGTATGTACCTATATAGCAATAAAAATGATTCGCAAAATTTGTTTGTAAAACTAACCAATTCGGCTATTTTTTTATGTTAAATAAATAAATAAATAGGGGCAGTAATGCAGAAAAATGTCAGCTAGAATAAAAAAACTTACGATTTCAAACCGGTTGATCTTATTTACTTCGACCTTCAACCAACCCTCTTATAAGTGAACGCTAATTGACGTTCACTCTATTCCACGATATAAATAAAACTAAATCGCTTTGATTTGTTATCATTTTTGACCCACGCTTCTTTGTTATCAAAAGGACAAATGCAACATTTTTCATTGCAGCACAGAATACTTAATAGTAGCTAAGTGCTAACGCTAATTGCAGCTAAATTCGTAGGTAGGTACAAACTTCGTACGAACTTTGTACACATAACAAGGATCATTGACAATACATGTAGTCTACTTGATAAGTTGAAAATGGCGTAAAATAGAGATAAGTCTAACTTATATAATTTGATAACAATTAAAGTAATCAAAGCGATTCAGTTTTAGTTATAAGGTGATATAGAGTGAACGTAAGTCTATAATTTTTGGTCTCTGTCACTCATATGAGCTTTACTGAAGTTAAAGCGAGATAAAAGTTTGAAATCGTAAGTGATCATGTAATTTTTTTATTATAATTATATTTTGAGATTTTAACAGTTAAAAGCTCAAAGCTTCTACTAACAGACTGATTTAAATTTAGGACATGTATAAAAATATGATATAGGGACAATTATTTAATAAACAAAGATACTCATTTCCAAAAATATTCTATAATGGGTAACGGGAATAGTCCTGTACGCGAGTATAATAAAATTTATGTTATTTTATTTATTTGAACTTTCGTTATTTTATTTATTTTATGAGTTTTTTTTTACATTTTTTCATACAAATGATTTATTATGGGACTTTTCAGATGTTCTATAAGCCCGTGGAAGTATAATTGAAATCTACCTACGACGAGCTACGGAACTTAATCCCTATGGAAATCGATTCAATAAACAATATTATTTTATAGACAAACAATTGCATGATAATGTTTTCTTTATTGTTCTTATAAAGAAAAGGGAAAATTTTCATAAAATTCTTAATTTATATACTTAGATAAAAGATGTAACCAAAACAAAATTCTTATTAAGATAAACAGGCATTTGTGTTGAAAAACATAACCGAAATACTAAATTTTTTGATATTTACATACATTAGACTAAAATTAGTTTAATGATCATGAATCGTATTATTTTAACAAAACAGATCGTTCTGACCTTGACCGATGATAAAAAAAAAGACAGGTTGCACTCCGGGAGTGCCGGCAGAAGTGAAAACTTGATTATTAACGTTCAGCATGTTTGATATTTTGGAATGGTATCCGTCTTACGCATGGAATATAAGGGCTAAAAAAAAAAAAAAAACGCGTCCTGACGCGAGTTTAAGATTTTATACCCAACGCCGCTAAAGAAGTTTTCACTTCAAAAATATCCACTGTCATTCTGGAGCCATTTATCTTGTTGGTGAAAGAATAATTATCAATTCATTTTGTTGAGTTGGTGTTTATCCATTACATAAATAAAATTACCTATACCTTTAAAAGTGAAGTCCCGTGTCCCCTAGTGGGGTATGGGACAGATGCATTATACATCTGTTTCACTGATCGATTTTCTTTAGGGACAAGTAGGTGATCAGCCTTCTGTGTCCTACCAGACCGATACATTTTTTTTACACCTATACCTTTGGTCTCTTCAAAAAATTTAATAAAAAATGGAATTTAGAAGCTGCAAGCTTTTTTGTTTCCAAAGAAGAGTTTGTTTTATATACTCAAAACAAATATGTAATATTAAATATGTACTAGGTATGTTACCATTATTTCATTTTAGCTGCAAAAAAAAACCATACATTATAATTTTTTATATAAAAAAACGTATCACTAACATATTTGTACGCGCAAAGCTCCCAAACGACTGCACCGAATTGGATCAATCTTTATTATATGTGTTCGTTAGTATCAGATGGTTTGTATGACTGATAAAATTAATTACAAATGACGGAGTAAATCCCTGCGATTATCATAGTAACTTGATTAAAGGACTCTACACACTACAACGTATCATACTATGACCGTAACAGGAACGTGTCAGGACCGGAAAGCAACAAGATATTTTCTATTATGCCGACTAGAGTATCAATTACGTAATCGGGTAGAAAAAAAATTATTTATTATGAAATCTGTATATTCCCCCGATGCTTATTATTATTAATTGAAGTCTTACTAAATGTCAATGATAACAATTTTTATTTGTGTTATTATCTTTTGTGATAAAACTTGATAGACACGTGGTTGTAGCTCATTCAATTTTAATTCAGTCATTCATTGGCTTAGATTTATGTACTGTTTATAAAAGTGTATTGTGAAAAGTAAATATGTGTTTAACGTTAATTATAGGGGCATTTGTGAAATATAAGGTAAAAAATTGATTGTTTTAATTTTTGTGAATATCTATTTGTATACTGAATAATTCAGTTCTTACCTTTTAAAGCGATTTTTTTCAACTTGCCGAGTAAGTTTCGATGGATAGATGCTAGAAGACTTTTTTGTGGGAATCGTTGGTATTATCTATACTTACAAAGCTGAAGTTAGTTTGTTTGTTTGTTTGAACGCACTTATCTCAAGAACTACTGGTCCAATTTGAAAAATTCTTTCGGTGTTGGATAGCCCAATTATCGAGGAAGGCTATTAAGGGCCCTTAGTAGGTGAAAACGGAAAAATGGACTGTTTTCTATGAGCTATAACTGAAGATATTGAAGTTTTTAAGCACTGAAATTTCTAATATGTATTACAGAACGTATGTGTGATGGGATGACTGTTTCCAAAACACGATTGGAAAAATTTTGCTCGATAAAAAAAAATCCTGAAGTTACCTCTAAAATATCATATAAATGCTCATTACAACCGTATTTTACGATAATAATTCGTATAAAATCACAAATACATAGGTATTTACCTTCTCGATTTCGTGACTGTTTTAGATTTAGAAAATACTAGATATTTTCATTCACTTTTTGATAAAAATGTGAATGGCGCTTACGATTTTTAGTTTCGAGCACGTTGATTCCATACTAAACGCGGACCCCCTCACCTCTTACCTCAGGCCCGAATAGCTGATTTTTCGCTCACCGCCTAACCCCCCTTAAGGCTAAATATCATCACGCTGACCAACAGAAGCGGAACCTCGCGGGTGAAACCGCGGATCGCAGCTAGTCTTCAATATGCCGATTCGAAAGCGCTTCTAAAATAATTGTAACATAATAAATTTTTGATTTATTGATTTTTTAGCTAAAATTATGACTGAAATAAAATCTTTGCATTTAATTCCACTTATACATATATCTTCTTTCTAGATGTTACGCTTGATACTCCTAACCATCTTGGTGGGTGTTTCTGCTCCAATACTGTACTTCTATTTCCAAAGCCCCCCTCCACTACCAGACATCGACCTGGAGGAGTGGTGGGGACCGAAGCTCGCTAAATCTAAGTATAATGACAGTATCGTACCTTTCCAAGTGGAGTTCAGTAATTTGGTAAGAATCTTATATTGAAGGAATTGAAAATTATCTAAGAAATTAAGAATTCAGGGTCGTATGTCGCGCGGGAACGGGAACTATGCGGTTTTTCTTTGAAAACGCGGGCAAAGCCGCGGGCGGAAAGCTAGCATTTTATATTAATTGTCTACCAATCTCTACGACTCTACATAGTGTAAAACCACAGACTAATAATAATATACTACGTAGTAAAACAAAGTCGCTTCCCGCTGTCTATAGCTATATTATTATATACTTGATACGCTTATATATTTAATACTACGCAATCGATTTTTATACGGTGTTTTCTTAAACGTTATAGAGTGGAGAGACAAAGAAGACGAAGCCGCGGAAAATCTAGAGATCGTTTTTTATTCAAATCGGTTCTGCCATTATAGTATAACATACGTAGTATATTATTATTAGTCTGTGGTATAACATTAAATTTTATAACTAATTCATTTTGTATATCACTAGAATAAGATTTTGCTTTCAATTTCAAGATCGTCAAAGACATCAAGGAACGTCTCCGAGATCGTCATCCGCTCACTCCACCGTTAGAAGGGATCGCTTTTGAATATGGCTTCAATAGCAAACAGCTAGAGTCCTGGCTGAAGTATTGGGTAGAGGAATATCCATTCAGGTTTGTATTATTAATAATTTAAATATAAATTTTATTATTAATTGATTCTTTATAGGGTAAGATTTTAACATTGGTGGCCACGCTCTAGGTAGAGCTTTCTAAATTTTGGTTAAAATAATTACGATGATAAATTATAATAAAAATAAAATCATACAAACATATTGTACCATTGTAACACCTCTGTTTCTTGATTACTTACTGCTCTTACTCTTTGAATAAAACAATGAAAGTGCGAATGCCTAGAAATGAACGATTAGGTACCAAAATTTTCTCTCAAAAGCGAATAAACTAAAAAGCAAATACCAAAGGTTCTAATTAAAGTAACTCTATCTAATGATCTATTAAATT
>CAJQZM010041644.1:140034-177037 GCA_907164665.1 Colias nastes | reverse complement strand
CGCTACGCATGTGTAGTTGTCCGCGTGGGATAGTTCTAGATCTGATTGGAAATATGTGGCATTTGGTACAAGTGGTTATAAATAATAATTAAGACATATACATTCATTAGTACTAAAATAAGTGGATGGATGGATATATGCGCAATAGAATATTGATACGAAATTTTATTTAGATTTCGTATCAATATCTTAAACAACAAGGACAATAAACTATAAAGGGAATTTTTATTAATTATTTATCAATTTTCAAATTCAATTATGGTGAAGAAATTTTTGACACCATAATACTACGAAGCAAATGTATACACTATTTTGACCAGACATCAAAACAGCAGGCGGCCTCACATTATGCAGCGCACCCGTTTCGAATGGGTCAGCAGCTTCGAGGGAAGCCCGTCACCACACTGGTCTATGGTGGCTTGCCTTCAGATGAGACGAAAGTCAAAATATTCCAAATGATTGGAATCAGACACGTCAATAAAGCTTCACAATACTCACTCCTTATCATCAGCGCATCTCCATCCATATGGAACGGCGGTCTCACATGCAGCGGTGTTCCCGCGCGCAACCAGCGCTTAGCGGGTGGAGGTGCGCCCCCCACCGCACAGCGCAGGGATAAAGCGCTGCCAGCGCTGCCGACGGCTACACCGCCGAACGAAGATATGCGTGCGGGCGCTGGAAGCGCTTCTTGGTTAGCTCGGTGATTTAGGGTTGTAATGCATGTTTGTTTTGGTATGCGAGTAGGTATGAGTTCATACTTCAATGTTGATGGAATCATCATTATTTATTTTTTGTTTTGGTTCAATCTATGCTATCAATAACAATTTTTTTTATTGATAGCATAGATTGAACCAAAACTGCTGCAAAAATGCTGGCAAACGAGCTTATGCATAAAAAGTTATATGTCATAGTTATTATACAAAATTGCTCAAATTCAAAGAAGCTGCTTTTTATTTCTAGAATAGAGCTAAAAATGTAAAAGATTAAAATATTACACAATAACTACGTCAACAAAATTCCTAGAATTGAAAATCAAGTTGCACTAACTGAAAATGTTACAAATGCGACCGAATAAACTGCTAGTCGCTAGAATCAACTCTATAGTTGTACAAACTTCAATTCAACAAACTGAACAAGCTCCTAGTTGCAGTCCGTTTGAACCAAAGCCCGCAGAGTGTTATATTAAAAATATTTAACAAGCAAATTTCTAACCAACAATATTTTAATAAAAAATAATAACAATCTATACTATTATTGAATCACAATCTAAAGATAAATATGTGATACATCAGATCAACAAACAAGACGTGTGTACAGAGAGCATTGGTAGGTACAATGGCTTGAATGGTTACATAGTGATGTAATAATATTCTTTTTTCCGATTCTTATAATGAAAATACCTTTTTACTGCTTCTTTTCTTGTGTCAAAGATGAATTTTCATAGAACAAATGTGTATGTAAAGTAAATGTGTATATAACAAATGTATTTAAAACATATTTTATTATCTTAAACATTATTGACAAATAGAGGGCAAAGTTCACAGCCGGTGCACAGACCTGACCGAACAGGCCACCGAGCACAACGCTCTAGAAGCTTCTAGAATGTTCTAGAACTCACCAAGCGCAGTAGTCTGGCACGCTACCACAGCGGAGGGCGGTCCATCCCCCGCGGCGGTGGCGGCACGTGCCCACGCCTCGTACGTGCGGCCGGCACGAAGCCCGCGCAGAGTACGCGCGCACTCCGCGCCTTCTTCACCTTCTACGCACGTGCTTACGCGCGTCACGTTCGCTTCTTGCGACCTGTGAGATGTGGTAGAGCGGTCTCGTAAACACACACGTGGTGGTATTTAACTCACCTATATTAGTGTATTAAAAATCGCATGCAAGATCGGAAAAAGATTTAAAATATATTTGTGTTTCTCGACTATCAGGATATTTTCCATTAAAATTAGCCCTCATTGTGTATTTATTGCAACTTTTATGAATTTACCCATCACTAAAACATAATAAATATAAAAAAAAACTTCACAATGAGAAACTCAAAATATATGATCCAAAATTCCCAAATATTACATTGCACCTTCAAACACAAAACTATCAACACTCCATATATCATAATTCTACAATATTGCACATACCCCGACAAATCCTTCACATACAAGGAATAATGCGTGAGTCGTCCGTTGGGCTCGACGGGCGGCAACCACGAGGCGCGCAGTGATCGCTCGCTCAGCGCTATCAATTTGATGCCGCTTGGAGCGCTTGGTACTATAAGTAATGGGTTTATTTATAGGAAAGTGATCGAAAATCAATCGTTTATAGGTAATATGTTATATGTAGCTAAAGAAATAGACACACTGTTTTATTGTCCATTTGTAGATAGTATTTCGATCCGATTCGATATGAAGGAGGTACCTAATAAATTAATCCTAGATCTTTGTGTATTTATGTACTTAAGTGTGTAATTATTATTGTAGGTATATTATGTAATATTTACAAAACATACCCATACTTCAAAAAGTTGGATGTATGTGTACTGTTAGAAATTGTATTTATCTTTAAACAAGGTGTTGATAAGAATTTTTGTTTGCATTGAATTCTAAGATAGAAAACTGAAACACGAAGAAGCGAGAATTAAGTTCGGGAAACTATTTTAAAGTTGTTTAAACTTATACAAGCCACACGTTGACGCAGACCTAACAAACCTTACATGAAAATACTTTACGCCGTGTAGAGTTGACTTAATGAAATACACTTTTCCTAAAGTTTTACAGGCAAAGTAGTCACGACAGATTTGGGTTACATTAAACAAATAATGCAAAGAAACTTACCATCTTCATCAGTCCTGCACATTTGTGGAGGGGACAGAGGCCCATCGCCAGCGGCGTTATGTGCACGAACCCTTATATCGTATTCTGAGTATGGAGTTAGTCGGGATACTGTTGTTTCTTCACCCTGGTAAAAAATTGGAATTAAACTAACACATTTTTTTGCTTTATATGTACCTCAAATCACAAATCATAAAAATAGAAGTTAAAATGGGAATTCATGATTTTTTAATTTGATTCAACACTACCACTTTCTGTTCACAAAAAAATATTTTCAACATCATACATATTGCAGTCTTATACGCCACCCGTCTGACTGTAGCACACGCCACGTGACGCGGAGTGACGTAGAGCCGCTCGACCCCCATGTGAGTCCTTCTAGACCTGTGAGAGCTGGAGCAATTACTTTCTCCCTACCTGCACCCGTAAATGCGCATCCTGAACAGGTAGCAACGGGTCCACATCCCGTCTGGTATATTGTAGTGTGTAGTGTGTGATGAGGCCGCCACGTGAGTCTGGTTCCGGCGCCCGCCACGACACACGTAAGGATGTGGAGCCGCTCGACACACATGTTAGTCCTTCTGGACTGCCTGAGGGCGCTGGGGGATGGACGATTTGTTAGAATGATAAAATAGCTAGTCTTTTATTTATAATTTGATCTATAATTTTAAGAGCTGATGAGAGACTTTAACATATTGGAAACTTGCTATATGGATAAACTTCTTGAATTTTTTTCCAATGTCTAAAAAAAGTGGTAGATTTTCTCATGTCACTAAAACATACGTAGGTATCCTCTTTTATAAACAAAAGTTTTGTACGCTATTTCTCGTAAAATATATCTTAATTTTCTAAATACTAATTAATATCGCTACGATACACTTTCCGAAAATGTACCGAGGTATGTCTCGTTGTTCTTAAATCGAGCGAATACCTTACTTATAACTACACAAGAATTTACAAGTCACGCTTGAAATCTGACATCTTAGGACAGTTTCCGTTTAAACTGAGCTAAAGTGGAAAATGTAGAGAACTATCAGTTACAAAGTAATTACGGAACTGTCCCGACCTTTATAGAAGTATGGAGATGTTCCAGTTATGAAACTATTCAGAGAATAGCTTGTCATTTTCGGCCCGCCTTGCGGTTGTGTAAGTCTTTAAAAGTTAGTGAATAATTTGTACAGAATAAGATTGAAACTCTAGAATAGGTGCGGTGAGGTCAAAGCCTGAATGAAGACATTTTAGTGAAAGGAATTATGATAATTACATCCTTTAAAATTAAAAGTTCCTGTTAACGCCACATGTTAAATTCATTGAGAATCGGATACTCAGTACAATAAATTTAAAACTTTAACATTTAAATAGTAAAAATAATTAAGGAAAATTATAATATTTCGTACAGCTTTATCGCTATAAATTAAACAACTACGTTGTACTTTTGGCTTAATTGAGCAGTGTTAATTACTCATTAACGTAAGCATTCCAATTAAATACAACACGAAGCAACATTTTGACGAAATTGAAAATACATTTCGTAGGTAACACTTTAATGTAAAAAATAAAAATTTGCCATCAATTTGTTCCGAATCGTTTGGCCTGAATCGAAAAAGCCACGGTCCAATTAAGCCATTTTGAATTTTGATAGGAAAATTTATGACGCACCTATCATGTCTCTGGCACAGATAATATATTGACGGGAAAGTTAATCATGCTTTTTGACGATCTAATAACGTTGATGCTTCATTGATGTTACTAAAGGTCCTAGTAATTATGGTATTTAAGGGAATTAAATATGAATAATTTTCCTTTGAAATTATTAATGAAGGCGATCAACCTTAACATTTCCCTGTGAATAAGTAATTCATAGTTAAAATAACTATGTTATATGTTTTCTATCTTACCTTCAGTTACCTTCAGCTTATTTCGTAGTTACTACGAATACGAACTACGAAATAAGCAACTGAAGGCTCGTTGTCCGCAGCGTTGTACCCGCAGACAGACCCTGCGTAGCGCGTCGCTAGTTTGAGACCCCGTAACATGGTACTCGTAGCATACATATCCTACGCTTGCCCTGCTTTGACGTGTTGTAGAAAATAAGTCCTCTTACGCGACTCCAGCGTGTGCCGATAGTGCGGTTGTGACGCAGGCCCGTTCCCCGCCGCGTTGTAGCCGCGTACGGACACCGCGTAGCGCGTAGCCGGTTTCAAGCCCCGTAGCGTAGTACTCGTAGCATCCGCACTGGCCCCGCTCTCTGACGCGTTGTCTGAGTTCCCCTTGCTTTCGTCTGACGCTTCCCACCAGCGGATTGTATAGCCCAGGAGAGTGCCGTGCCATGTCTCGCGGGGAGGTGGCTGGGAGAGGAAAACTATGTTGGTATTTTTTGATTCGTTTTTCTATAATATATCGTTTTTGTAGTTCTAGAATGAGAGGTCATTATATTCTCTTTGCTAAAAATAAACTACTACGTTTGGTCATAATATCGAAAGTCAGTGGTCATTATTACATTTTTCTTATGTAAGCACCAAAAAGTATTGTTAGTTTTGTAATTATAAAACGAACCGCGTTTCTATCATGGAGTGGCCAAATTGTGTGGGACAGTTGCCACACTCATATGTTTCGTTTAATTGGAATGACAAAAATCAAGTTTAGACGTTCAAATATAATAATAATGTAAAAAAATACACATAGAATATTCATTACATAAATACTACTTAATATTACTAAAACTTGAGGTTACTGACTGCAAGAATTTGTTGATTGAGATGGTTTATGAATTTAAGCTTATACACGTCATGTGATCACTATTGAAAGCTTGTTCATTATATTACGAAGGTAGGTACACAATTGTAATGAATGATTAGATCATTAATAAAGTTCCATTTGTTGAAAATCCACAATGGATTTAACGGTGATTGGAAATCGAAGGATTTATTGAAGTTCATTAGATAAAATGAAAAAAACAATGTTTGGAAACTAAACTAATTTATTTACTTTGATTTTATAAAAGTTCCATCGTCTAAAATCCTTATACAATTCGAAATATCCCGAAAGTGCTTACAATTCTTTTCTCTACAAATTGTTCTAAAAATATTCTCTAGCCATCAATTCAAGACATCAAATTCAGACAGGTTTACAAAAAGAAACCTAAAGGGTTGTTACAAAAATTAAGACCTCACCTGCCAAGTGACGAGTAGCTCCCGGGCGCGGAGGGCGCGCAGCGAAATGTCCCGCGGCACCCCCCCGGGCGCTAAGGAGATTAAATGTTATTGTTATCACATACTCGTTTTGAAATATCAACGGATGTTTATGTGGAAAACTATATTAGGTTCCTCCGTTTATTTTTGCATAGATATGTATTGAGAATGGATCAAATAAAACGCTATTGACTGGTAACGGCGAGATTTTTAAGTAGTATCAAATGGTTGTGGAATTTTATTCGTTTGGACAAAATTGTTTTGATAATTATCTGTAGGTTTTTAGTTTTCAAATTTAATTTGCAAACAAAAATATCTGTACATTTGACTATCGATAATAGAATAACAAGAATGATTAATAATTTATTCCATAAATATGTTTCATATTTTAACATTTTATTTTGATTATGAAAATATAAATAGTTAAAAGTTATAAGTATATGGACCCCTTGCAGCTGTTTCGTTTTAATTCAACGCTACATTTTTACCTGAGGGTTCAATATAGAGCTCTTTGATAAACAAAAACATCTTTTAACTTAAAAACTTCAAGCGACGACTCGACGTACAAGTAACTTGCTTAACAACTTTGCGGACGCATCTGTGTTTAAAAGTCTATAAAAAGTTCTTCCAAATACATTTACCATAAAATTGAGTTTTTTCTCTCCTCTAAGTAAAAATTGTCCCGTCTAAAGTGATTTATTCCGGAGTCAGGACATGTACTAGTTTGTTTACGTGATAAAAAGTCAATTTATTTTTAGTAGGCTCTTTTAGGCCTTTGCAGACTTGTTTATACATTTTGATATGCTTAGATAATTTTTATACTTTTTAAATCATGAAAAAACGTCATGAACATTCGAACATTGTGATTGAAATAACAAAGATAGATGCGCATCTAAACCTCAGTCTCTGATCTTTTAGGACTAGCAAAATAAAAATAAACCATAACAAATCTGTTTACTTTCATCTGACAGGAAAATGTACAAAAATTTTGCGAAAGGGTTGTTGAAAATACATTTATACAAAGAGGTTTAAAGATTGACAGTAATAGATAGAATCTACCTATAAATATTTTAAGATACAATGAATATGTATATAATAAGTATGAAATTAATATATAAGATATTAATGTTAAGAAGTTTAACATTAATTAAAGCTTCAAAGCTAAGTACCGGCGTATAAACGAGCGAAAAGGTAGACTATAACGAGCATTGTTAATTAATTACTAATTATATTACATGTTTATTCAGATATTAAAGATTTAAGCTATTAATTTTAGGATGCTTTAGTTACCTGGTTTAGCTAATTATAGAAAGAAATCTATGCTGTTAATAATAATTAGTAGCAGATTTTATTGCACCTTTAACTTTGAGAGTGGACAATTACATGATATAAATTCAAACACGACGGACGTGATTGTTCTTTTATTAAATAAATTATATAAACTAAAATGTTAATAAACGAGTAGAGTATAGAAATAAAACATAAAACGTTTCCAAAGGAACCCTCAATTTTGAAGATCAAGTTACAAACACATCTAAAACAACAACATAAGAATATTCAACTTAGTTATAAGTGAAATACAATCTTCCTCTAAATTTAATGAACAAGACAAAAACATTTATAAGCAAGCATTAGACCCAATTTCACCAATATTTTCTAAATCAGACATTTATTAATGGAGCTTCAAAATAAACATGTATTTTAACATCGTTGTCAACTCTACAGGTTCCAAGAAGGAAATTTAAAAGACCATTAACAAATCGACCTTTAACTGACCGACTCACGAATCATTCATTCGTATTTTAAACCGCCCGAAACAAAATGTCATAGTTGACAATGCCATAGTTTCGCACATTGGGGCTATTTGTTCTAGTCTTGGTTCTAGTTGTATAATAACTGTCATGTTTGGTAATTCGACTAAATTGAAATGTTCTAATACAGTATAAAATTTAATAATCATGTAGAGATAAACTACGATAACATGGCGCGCCCCTCCAAATTACTGTTTCAATGTGTGTAGTGACATCCTTACGAAGGAGTTTGTATGTAGTTGTACGTATTCGTCTTTACTCGTACAGTACTCGTAATATCTCACTTATTACCAGATTTGTTGGTCAACTAATCATAAGTTGCCGAGCGCCGAAGACAACGCACGTGTCGTTTTCATAGAATACGTCAGTGCAGCGCAGCGCCATTACTAATAATAATGAGCGATTAGAGCGTGACTAGTCGAGCAACAAATCCGTGGATTTGTTTTTGTTTGACGGCCGTCTCATTACGCACACATGCGTTGTGAATCTTGGTGGTGCATTGTAAATACTTTCACAAATACTTTCAAACGTTTTGAATTTTGGAGGGGCGCGCCATGTTATCGTAGTTTATCTCTAGTAACTTTTACGTTTACTGGTTTATATGTCAAACGATTTGGTCGTTACCATGGTTACAAATGTTTGAAGTTATTTGGAGATTGTTTTGTTGTGATTTTTCTTGTGTTATTTTAATTTTATTTTGAGTTGAATAAATACAATAATGTTGAAGAAAAATCGCGGTTCAATTTCACTCGGTAGAAGGTAAACTGGATCTGGTTGAAATTACGAAAAAAACTTCGGAGTCCGAAGGAAAGTGGAGAGATCTCATACTAGAAGAGCAATTAAAACAAGAAAAATAAAGACAAAGATAAAAGAAAGCAGCAAGATACATTTAAAGTAAATTAATAGTAAATTCTTGTTTGTAATAACCTAGTATCTAGTTGTTATAACCTATTTATTGAATGATGTTGATAGGTACAATAAAAATGTTTTATAAAAACACAAGTTTTATTTATTTAGGTAACATGAAAAATTACATATTTCTATAACAATGTCACATTTAAATTAAATTAGGATCATCATCATCGTCAGCCCATATACGTTCTCACTGCTGGGACATGGGATTGTTAGTGCTAACTTAAACTTAAACACGGTAAGGGATCAGGTCATTATCCACCACGCTGGCCAAGTGTGGGTTGGGAGATGTCACATGTTGTCTATCTTATGATATGTCGGTTTCCTCACGGTGTTTTTCACCACTGAGCCATCACTACACTGCACTACAATAAGCAGTTGGTCTGTAGGTGAAACTGATTGATTCCTAAAACAGAATTTAAAATTATTAAGATAAGTACATTTCATAATGATGAGGAGGCCTGAGCCTTACCTGAGTAGTGGTGAAGTTTACATTTTAAGTACCTATATTGGTATTCAATACTAGATTTGACATGACTCACAGGATTATTATGGTTTATTTGAAAATAATACAGTAGGTAGGAAGGAACCTTTTATGCACATAAATATAAATATTATCTCACGAGATAGTTTTACTTACAGATCCGAAGGTTATTCGAGTTTATCTTCAATTAATTGCAATGCTTCCAAAACCGATTGTTTTGATAAACGAAATCTTGTACTAAAATCAACATCATCATATTCTTCGAAATAATGACGACGTTCTTTATAAATTCTGGGCCGTCGCGGTCGCACTATATAATGCAAATTATTAAAATCATCCAACACATCTTCATTTTCAAAAATAAAATAGTATGCAGAGTCCATCTTGACAGCAAGAAAACATCAAATCATTTTTTCTAATCGTTTGTTAAAAATTTAAAGAGCCTCTATACCAGTAATTAAGTATAATGCCGTGTTAAGGAAACTAATCCTCTATTAGGTCATGGTGGGACACTCCCTTACATTAATGACCGGTTAAAAGAGTTAAAGACGTGTTAAACTAACTAACAGAGCATGATGAAACTGGGCCTTAAAATCAACTCCTCTACTATCAACCTTAACTTCCTCTTACATAGTACATTGCAGCGGCAGCCGGCACGGTATAAAGCTTTTCACCAACGTCGGTGTTGGAAGCCGTAGCCATTGTGCAACAATAAACAGCTTCTTAATAGTACATCAATGGTATGTACCGCGGAGCGCGTGTCGGAGAACCACACTGATATAAGCGCGCCTGTCTGACCACTTTAACTGTACATATGGATTTTATAAAACACAATCCAGTTAAAATCAAACTCACCTTCCTCTCTCGTAGTGAAGTGCAATGGCGCGGTGTAAGGCGAAGCGCCAACATCGTTGTGCGCCGCGAGCCGTAGCACGTAGCGCGTGTCCGGGAACAGCGCTGATATGAGCGCACCCGCTCGACCGGGGCCTTCTGAACTGTATAGTGGATTTTATATCATGAAGCGTATTTGTTGGTTTTGAATATGAGTTCAGTATAAGATGTGGATGACTAAAGAAGTTCACATAAAATATCAGTTAGGCGGTTGGCACAGTGTCTCGTGCTACGCAGCGTAGCGCCCGAATGCGAAAAGTATGAAATTGCACGCGCGTGAATGCTCTTTCAGTGTGTTGGACTGTGCGTGTTTTCTAGGTATACGGAGATATTTATAAGCAACATTGAAACACGCATTCACGCGTTATTCTACGCGATGCAGGGCAGTGTGCCAACCGCCTAAGCAATAAATTAAAAAGTGTAGAGGTACCGTAATAAATATAGCAAATGTGGAGGAAGGAAGGTGGAATTCCTACATCGAAAAAGGGAGGATCCTCGACCAGTCTACTCGACTGGCCGGCCGTTAAGGCCCCAATGGATGATATCGGAAAGTTGTATATGTATATGCTCTGTAGCGAAAACATTTCGCTTGCGCGATTCAGAGCGAGGTGTCGCTACAGCAAAGATGACAATTTGATGACACGTGAAGTAAAATCATGTTACGAAATCGTACCAAAATTAGCATATCTCCACATCAAAATTGTTATCATGTCTCGACAAGTTAATTCATAATTTAGCGCGAGATCTCGTAACTCGCTACATTAATTCGCGATAGAGACAGTCGAAGCGTCACAAGCGTAAATACATTAGCGTCACCGAGATTGAAATTCACGGAGCATTATCATATTCATAAGGTCGGGTTACGGGTGAACTTACTCCTGACGAATTCTACCAACACCCGCGGTCCCGTCATTGAAGCGGCTGGACGGAACACAGTGGGATTTTGGTCGGTAGGAATCCGACAAAAAACATGGTCCTTTCGTGGGCCGTGGGTATCTATGCAAGACTTAAAATTTTCCCACTTAAAAAGCGGCTCATGGGCCAACTTTGCGTATCATTCTTTGAACGCTCTTTGATGCTGTTGGGTCTGCCACGCTTCTGACAAACAACGTCAATTTTAGAGCGAGTGCTTGGCGAGTGCGTGGCAGATGTCAGTGCACCCATCATGGGATACTTTGTTTGTAAATTCAAAGCGTCGAAAGGACTTGTTTACGCGTAGTGTCTTTTGATTTTTTTTTTATTTGACATTACTTAGACATAATATTATTTCGTTTATATTCTACTAACAAATAGTACTACTTTATCCGAGTATTATATTAAATAAATAAAAAAAAGGAATAAACTTACGCGACATGGAGTAAGTCTGAATTCGCCAGCGTGACGTTAAGCACATCAGGGGAGGTCCACGCGTCGAGTGGGAGCGTGTCTGGCGTTGGGGGGAGAGCTCGGTACTGTAGCGCGTATTGTGATACTGCGGTGTTCCGAGCTGCGCGCCACGTGACGCGAGCGCGACGGGACCATACTTCGGATATGCGTACCTCTTCGGGGACGCTGGGCCGTTCTGTGCCAAGGTTTAATGTTACCCCTCGAAATTGAGAAATAATACAATTGATAGAGATGGATAAAGTACCATTCAAACTTAATGGCGGCTCGGAACATCATACGATCAGATGCGCAGAAAACAATTTTAGATATTAGCGAGACGTTAAGGGACCTGTGCGCACCCGCACTCGCACCTGCATCTAACTTCCGAACCGCCATTAAATTTGAATCGAACATCATTCAGGCAAATAAACGTCGTTATTTAGTAAAACGCCTAGAACATATAGACCAATGCTATATTTTTCACCCTGCCTGTCATGATGCTGTTGATATAAATAAATTTAATGTGTCCAAACGAATTTTTTTACCCTCCCCCATATCTAAAACTATTGAAATTACCTTCGATTCTTTTGTAATAACAACGTCCTTCTCCTGGTGGTGACACCATATATTCAATCAATTAAAGACCAATCCTATTTTTATCGTCCCCATCACAAAATTAAGTTCCAGAATAATTAACTTGTTTTAATCTTATTAAATCAACTTTATTTTATTATTTTTCTAATTGTTGATGTACATTGTAGTAATAATATATAATTAAATAAGATAATATTATTATAGTGGGATAGTCTCATTGTTAATCAGAACCAAAATCACTTCTCGCGAATCTCATCAAGTTATTTGCTCAGCTAAAGCTTGATTGCTCTTATTCTACGAACTTGCATATGAATTACATTTCATAGCACAAAATAATAATAATACACATACATCACATTCTGCACTCATTATAAATTGAATATATTTTGTAATCTGTTCAAATAGTATGAATTTTGTTTTCGTAAAAACTGAAAATTAATAACTGCTGGCAGTTATCAATTCTCAGTTCCAAATTCAGTTATGAAAACGAAATGTTTTATTAATTATAGTACTAACTTTACACCATAATCTATTTTGCCAACACAAGTTCATTCATACATCTAACAAACTTACCTTTAACAAACAGCCTGAAGATCAGTTCATCAGTCCCATACAAGTTTCTCGCCAAGCATCTATAGTCACCCGCGTGTTCGGGCCCCGCGTGCGTGATCGTGATTTCAGACATCATCGCACCGTTACCGAGGTCTCGCATTTCGACGCCACCGGAGCCGCTATTTATTTGATTAATTGGAGGTAAAATAGATCCAGTTATTGGACTTGATATATTGGAGTTAGGAATAGGAGATAATATTATGAAAATTCATATAGACGCATCGACTTAAAAAGAAACAGTTAAAGAACCAAAATTCAATACTGTGACTGCTTAGGTTTTATCAAGTTTTTATTCTTCTTTATCTTAAGGAAAATTCTCTTTTTTTATGAGTCACTTTTTAAGCATAAGCTTTAAAACCGTAAAACCTGTTACGATAAAACATATTTATAAACGAAATGTAAACCTAAAATCACCAGAAACACCTGCGTCACATTTAAATTTGCAAAAGCTCGGACCGTCAAGCTGCCTAGGAATTAGGTCATACCCCTCGTCCAACAACAACTAACTCTCTTATACTAAGTGCAGAGGCTAAGCTAAAATGAATATAGTTCATTTTGAAGTGAACACAAAATGTAGCACTTAATTACGTTCCGTATAAAAGGCAGGTGAGGCGGAAATAACACTACTTATGATGTGTATAGAAAATAAAATATTTTCGTTTAATAGCAGTTTTAATACGATTTTTAAGTAAGAAGAGTTAATGTCAGAGTAAATTTTGTGAGTTTCAAATTTTGTTACATAATATAAATTAGGCACGTGCGTTCATTAAGCTTTGTGCTTAAAGTTTAGAAATTTAATAATTGAAAATGAAGTAATTTTAAACTATTTTAATATTCTCTATCACGTGTGAACGTACCTCCATTAAAAGTTTCAACTCTGTCGTCTAAAATGCCGTATACATAATCAGATGTAAGTACCACTACATAAAATATTAAAATTTGCATGTCACATTATGATTTGGAATAAGGTTAATTGTTTCTTGTCTCCCTCTTGTTTTAATTTTATTTTAATTGTAACAAGAAAATACAATCTCTATTTAACTAACAATAAATAAGGATTTATATATCTGTGATAAAAAATCTGTGATCACATTTCTTCCTGGAAATTTTCATTTAAAAGCAACATAAAGTAGGTACACAGGAATATTAAAGATAAGAGACGAGATAAGTAAATGCTACTTACTGCAAAGCAAGTGGCCTGGAGTCGTGCGTCCAATGTATGTGAATTTCAGGTTCACCGCGAACTGAGCAAGTCAATCGCGCTGTGGATCCTCTAACTACCCACTGAGTTTCCCCACCACCTCCACCTCGAGTTAGTTTAGGTGGTTCTGTACGTAAAATGCAAAATTTCAAGTTTTTTATGATTTTTTTTTTCATAGCATTTTGGTCTGTATTGTGTACACTTTCATCAAAAACAAGAATCCCGGTAAATTTTGACAAGATTTTGTTTAATAAGTGATTTCTTACAAATAAACATCCATCTCAATATAAGTTACTCTTCATTTTTTACTAAGTTTTAATTAAAAGTGACATTCATTATAAAACTATAAAGTTGCCCATCCGTGAATCAAAGCAAAAAAATAATACACATTATTTTACACAAAATAAAAATTACATTATTTTCATATAACATCTCACCTCTAACATCCAAATAGAAGGTATGGTGCAAGAACGAATGCTGTACCCTTGCAGTACATCTATACCATCCCTCATGCTGTGGGGTCGCTGCACGCACCCACACAGTACCATCCGCGAGTAGAGACCCTTCGCTCATATCGGGTGACTCGGTTTGACCCCAGAGGATGTGACGCCAGTTTTCACCCTCTGTTATATGTACAATTTGTACTTTAGTTCAGCTAAATACTTTTTATTCGCAAATGCATAAGAAGAGGAAGAGGAATACGTGTCTTAAAGGCTAAACCAGGATGGAACGTCCGCGAGTAGCGAGTGATCGCTTATCGATTTGGATTAACTCCATAAAATGTGTAATGTAATAATTAATATCAATATCTTAATGTCATTTCTGATTTGGTCGACCTGGATAATAACTTTATCGGTGAGTTCAAAGGAAATGTTATAATAGTAAACAATTTGGATAGTACAATAATTATTATTGCTACTTTCTTCACTTCAATACTGCTGTTGAATACAGAAATTTAAAAAGAAAAAAAGCTCCCTTCTATTACTAACTTGATTTCATCATGAATACATTAAAATACATAAAATCAATTAACATGGTATCTATACCTAATTGGAGTGGAAGGAAGACAGAAGAATGTAAATAGAAAATGACTTTAAGTTCAAAAAATTTAAACATCAGAAATAATAAAGCTACATTACTGACCTGTAGAAAATTCCCAAGAAATCCTAGGCATTGGCTGGCCCTTAGCAGAACAAGGCAATAGTACAGCAGCACCAGCCGACACAGATGTGTTCTGTGCTCGCCACACCCACAACGGCGCCTCTGTTAAGAGACTGTTTCGTTTATCATCTTACTCTTCATTTGAATGAATTTGTACATGACCATTTTGTTTACTTTAAGAAATTATACTATGGTGATTATTTGCCATGCATAACTGTTTCTTTTAATTTTTATTAGGCAAGGCAATATTGTAGATATATGTATATGTAAAAAGTGTTTGGTTGTTTGATACATGGAATTTGGAATTCCCAAATGGCTGAAGCGGTTTCATGATTTTCACATACAGATACAGACAGATTAATATAAGGTATAGCCCATCTTTATTTAAGAAAATAAAATAATTTCATAACAACAAAGAAATAATTCACATATCAGGCACCTACCTTTAACAATTAAAGAAGCAGTATGACTAACTGTTCCAAAATCATTTGTCGCTCGACAAGAATATTCCCCGCTATGCATAGAATTCAAATCTTGTATCACTAATATTGTAAAAAAGTCCATATTCTTTTGTTCAACCTGAGAAAGTATAACTTTTATCTCAAAATGTACCAAGAAATATATTTTCAGTCTTCAATCTTCATAGAAATACTTACTTTTAATACCGATGGGATGGGTAAGTTATCTTTGTGCCAGGAAAACTGTATGGGTTTATCCCCAGATACTAAACTACATGTAGCTTGCGTGCTTCCTCCCACTTCTAATTCTTCAGGGAATTGAAATGGAACTATTTTCGGTGGTTCTGTAGAAAAATATAATAAAAATGGTGCCCAACATTTATGCTTAAATAGACATTAATTACAATCGTCGTATGAAACAAATTTCGAAGAAATCATTTTTCAACTCTCCATTAAAATTAAACGTGTTTTCGTCTCATTTTCAATTTAAATGATATTATTAGAACTACTACTTTAATGAAATTGTATCAAAGACACTTTTTCATAAAATTAAATTAAATACTTACTATGTACTTCAATGCGTACAGTTCGTCTAGCTAGTTCCCCGCTTTCAGCCCTCACTTCACAAGTATAACTGCCGCTAGCAGACCCTCTCACTGAAGGCAATCTTAGGATTCCCCTTTCATCACCAGTGTCTATTGGAGATTCAACGATAGAACCATCTTCTCTTCTCCAAATGACTTCCCTTAAATTAAGCTTTTCTTAGCATACTATGTTCATTTTATACGTATTATGGATATCATGACCGTAAATACTAAATAGGACTTCATGAATTTCTTTAAAATTGAATGAATCTTAACGCTTATTCATAATTTTATCTTACTTTTTAGAAAATTTCTTTTACTTTACTAACCTACTCAACAACTTTGTTAGTACAATTTTAAACCTTCCATTCATCAAGTATCAATATTCATTTAAATCGTGAATTTAACATGTAAAGGATATACACTAAAACTTACTTAATTGGATATCCAGAATATGGACAATATAATGTCACATCAGCTTCGACTTTCACATGCATCGGTGGTAGATATCTTATATTCGGCGGACCTAGAAATTTCTCAGCATGAATAAAACTGACCATTTCATTTAAGTATTCAAATTTATCACTAATCAATGCAACGATTGCAACTATGTAATATTCTTTACTTTCTCAATTTTTCTATCACCAAATGTTTTAATGCTAAAGTTTTTAGTACTAGTTATAACGCGATCTTTTAATTATAAACCATATCCTACTACTATATTTGCCAAAATATTACCAAAAACATTAAGCCTTGCATAATGCGCTTGAGATCCACCAGAGTTAGTAGCATTACATCCGTATCTCCCACCTTCATCAGCACTTCGAATAGTTATACTTAACGTTGATATTATATTGCCTTCCTCACTACCTGGTAGTGATTCTGCTCTTGTATTTATTGTGTACCTAAAATTAATAAATTAAAAGGTAAAATTCTCTACCACACATATTTGTCAAAAATTGTTAAATAGTCTATCAGGAACTTTTTCATGAAATGGTAACATAGGCCCTAAATATTTTGACGTGACAACGTCTTATAATTCGATAAAGCCGGCTGCACGCACGAAAAAACATGACTCATGCGGCGTTACCTCGCTCTGACTCATCTGAGGCGTTCCATGTAAGGCTTGAAGTGCGAGCGAGAGCGCGGAACGAGCGACAAAGAAGCACAATCGGACGTTATCACGTTCAATTATCGTCAGTAAACCGACTTTACAGACAACCAATTTTTTTTTATTAATAAAAATACAATTGAAAATTATCAAAAAATTTACCTAAAAACAATTAAGCGATTATAGCATGAAGAACTTACTTTTCAGGTGCAGAAGGAAGAGGTCTATCGTCCAACGTCCAAAATATTCTCGGCGAAGGAATCCCAGTAGCCGCACATCTTAACGCAATACTTTGTCCAACTCGAGTTATGGCCTCACTGAATGTTGTTATAAGTCTTGGAGGTCTGTCTAAAACGTACTAATACATTCAATCTATCTAATAAAACATAATTAAAGTGAGAAATTTCAGCTATTTCTTTTGAAAAAATAAAGACGAACGATAGTGTTAAAGTAACAGTTAAAAACGGCAATAATTTTAAATAATCCTGACTTCAAACATGAAGAAAAAATTTTCAATTCACGTATTGACGAATTAAAAGATTATTAAAGCTTTTCCCGAATGATAGTAATTTACTAAATGAATTCTCACATTGGAATTAAAAACCAAACCAACAATTTACTACAATATTTTCAACAAAGAATATTACCCGCGATAACCAACTCCGCCCCAGAAACCGCAGAGTCCGAGTGATCATACGCCGTACACTGATACAACCCAGCATGATGTGATCTCACTGGTCCCAGGGTCAGTTTGTTCTGAGGAGAGTGGAGAGGTCTGCCCTCGTGCTGCCAGCTGATGGTGACCCCACCACCTCGCCCACCAGATACTGAGCAGTTGAAGCTACCAGACCCTCCTGTGCCTAGCATCTGGAAATTAGGCTAGTCTTAATAGGACTTTTTTTGAGTGAAACTATATGAAATAGTATTCGATTTAGTTTTAAACGATCTACTATGAGTTTTTCAATTGTTATTTAATTCGTCGTATACATATTGTCAGATTTATAGAGAAGATCTTGAGAAGATCATCAGATTCACGATCAATGAGGTTGCATTTGCAGTAGAACCTGCCTTGTTAAAACAAGGATTAGAATGTTTTAAAAAACATTCTAATTATTCGATTATTTGCTAACACACCGATTCTTACAGGCAATCCACCAACACACACACTTACCAATGGATTAGGGTTGACAGTAACAGCGAGTGGTTCATACACGATCAGTCGCACGATCACACGCGGCGAGTTATCCCCCGCAGTACACGCGTACCGTGTAGCGTGGTGCGCTCTAACAGCAGCTAGTACGAGTGCCCCGCGCCGTACGGACCCCTCGCCCGCGGCGGCCCACACACCGCTCGCGTCCTGCCGCTGCCAGCTAAGTGACAGAGCGGGGTGAGCGGCTTGATCGAATAGTGGTCGATTGTATGTGGAGCGATGTTTCGTAATATTTCGTAATGTTTCGTAAAATTTTGGATTGTTTGATGATGTACTAAAAAAACTTCGAAGTTGCCAAGGTACATAACAAATATTGACTAAGAATGGCTACGTGTATTGTATGTATATGGTAAAAAAAATCCACAAACATTCCCATTTTAAAGATACAAAATGACGTCAAAGTAAGGAAACAATTATACCTAAAGTAAATTATAGGTTGTTAATACACCTTAAGTATACAATATATTTAATCATAATATTTGATTCTTTACTTGCGTAGAAACTAAGAAACATTAAGTTTGTAAATCAGAATGTTATCCATATAACCTAAAAATACTCACGTGATAGTATGCCTGTTGCTATGTCGTAGAATGCAAGGCAGGATTACCGTGTCGCCTGCGCGAGCTTCAATCGAATTTACTTCAACACTTTCCAACCAACTGCTTTCTACACAACATCGTTAGGAAATAAACATAGCTTTAGTAAAAGTTAATTATCAATTATTATTATTAGAAAAAAATGTATTTTGATTATTCGTAGGTAAAATCTATATATTACTCCCGACTGAAACTAAACTTGTTCATGATATTATAAATTGCGCAAACAAATATAAAATAATAAAAATGATTGTTTATTATTCTTATATTTACTAGATAAACGCAGTTAATCAATATCAAAATTTACCGAATAGGCAGTATGAAAATTTTGATATTTGAATTGTTTACTTTCTGTTAATAATTTTTACCACTATTATTTTTTTAATGTTATAGAATATAGATTATTAGTTATTACTTACATTACACAGCATAAAAATGTACCTACCTATAGTTTTGTAAGTTCCCAAATTCAGGAGAGAGCTTGACAAGTTAAATAATTTGACTCCAAACATTATTCATCGAAACCATATTCTCGGAAAAGAAAATCAACGAGATAAATATAGGAAAAAATATTTGTTCTTACCATCTGTAGTTAATTTGATTATAGGACTGGGCGTATCTACAGCTATACACGAATAATCGGCTTCAATATCGGCTTGTGTTAAATCTGAACCGAGCAACAACCCTCCTGCGCCTGATATCCATCGCGTATCTATAGAAATTTTAAATTGATGAAGATACTAGATTTCCGCCCGCGGCTTCGCCCGCGTTTTCAAAGGAAAACCCGCATAGTTCCGGTTCCCGTGGGATTTCCGGGATAAAACCTATCCTATGTGTTAATCCAAGTTACCCTCTATATGTGTGCTAAATTTCATTGTAATCGGTTCAGTAGTTTTTACGTGAAAGAGTAACAAACATCCATACAATATCCATACATCCATACATCCATACTTACAAACTTTCGCCTTTATAATAGTATTAAGAAAGATTTTAAATTGATGAAGATATTTAAAATTGTGTCCAAATTCTTGATGAACAGCTAAAATTAACCTAACAAAAATATAGACAACTTTTATTTTAATATTCTTCTAATTCCAGAAAATAATGATATTCACAATTGATATCTATTATATAAATAGACACACGTGCTATAATATCACATAGTTCTACGAACTTATTCTTGTACTAGGAAAAGTAATGGGATAAAGTACCTACACATTAGAAAAAAATTTACGACAAATTAGAGTACAAATTAACAATACATTCTAAATATATATTATTTACCTGTTCCCATATACCCCGTTGCTAAGGGCAACCCATCCTGCAGCCACTTCACATCAGCGAAGCCTATCTGTAGCGATAGCTCACATCTCAGTAGCACGGAACCTCCTATTTTAGCGGGAATCAGCTGACGAACCGAATGCGACAGGACATTGTCTTCCACTAGACGATAAAGAAAGATCTATGTAAAAAAAAATGAATGAAGGTGTGTGAATTTTATAGCGGACTAGCTTTCTTGCTAGATTTCAAACTTAACCAATTAGGTATATAGGTACTAAAACAATCCTCAAGAGCCACTCTATATATTGAAAATCTGGATCAAAATCCGTTGTGTTGTTTTAAAGATGTAAGCATAGATACGGACAAACAGCGAGTCATGTAGAATATTAAGTTATTGTTGTATGAAATAAATGTTTTTTTTTTATAGCAGTTAAATTCGACTATACAAAATTATAATTTACGACGAGTAATTTTGCTTTCATATAGTTCCACTGAATCTCGTAATAAAATTATATTCAAATTAATTATCCTTACGTAAGCCCTCGAATAAATAATATTAACAAGGCTTTAAAAACAAAAGCTTTATTTTTAATACAAACAACATAACAATGGGAGCATTCAATAATAAATTCAGTGTTGAATGGAACGCAATATTATTTCAGTTTTTATTCCTGTTCAGTTTCAATTTAAGCACACAATAATAATAAATCGATTCGAACTGCAATAGACATTGTTTTGTCTGTGAAGCCTCATTATCGTCGTCGACAATTGAAAATACTTGTTTACCGAGTTTATGGTATCAATTAATTTTTATTCCAACATTTTCATATACCTTTGAATTCAATATGGAACTTTTTTCAGTATTTATCCATTCCAATTGCTTAACAACAAATATTTGCTAGGTGTAGATTGATATCTATACTTATATAAAAGCATATTGTAGCATATAGGTTGCTATTACAGAACAAGTATCACAATACCAAAGTGTCGAATACTTTCTTTGAAAGTCATTTGAATAAGAATAAGCTTCTAGCTCCCATTTGTTGCCTTTCAATTTCGCCTTTGTAGTAAAGTATATTGTCGAAGAAAATATTAAAATATGGTAGCTTAAATCTCTACGTTAAAGTTGCTTTGGCTTTGAAACTGTCGGTTATTTATATACCAATCTTTTCAGATATTTTTAATCTAAGTTTAAATTACCCGACGATGTTTGTCGTAAAATTAAATTAAGGTTTCGTTTTAAAAATATTTCGTAATTTTAATGTATTTTCTTGTAAATATTTAAGTAAGAATGGTTAAAAAAAGTCCTATGTTAAATTATATTACATATTAGAACATACAAAGTCCATAAATCAATACGACCTTTATAAGACTCAAAAGATGTTAACACAATTTTCATTGAAAATTTGTGGAATCTTTATAATGAGGCTATGTCTGAGTATATAATGTCGTCGAATTTTTTAATTAAAGCTTCTGAGATCCCCTGTAAAAAAAGTAATTGGAGCGAAAATATTAAATATTAGCTATACCATTTTAGTATTATTTTGATCTTAATTTGCCCGCAGCTAAAACAAAATCTAGTTTAAATATAGATAATTAATTTCCATTTTCGATGTTACGTATCAAACATTTTTCATAAATTGAAAACTCCACTGTAAAAATTATCCATCATCAGAAAATTAATTTGTAATACGATAAGAGAAGTTCCATTATAATCGAGGAGTATTCTAAGAAAAAATTTAAGCCAAACAAAAAGAAAAAATAAGAACGTTTCACGCATTGTAAACTTAAAACGAGTGTAATATTATGAAAACTGGGTGAAAGCGCACTGCGAACGTTACTGTACCATACGGCTATTTAAAAAATTTCCTTCGAACGCTCAAACAAAGGACTTGTTTCAAACTTCATATTATGTCATTTTTAATCCCTTAATTAAAAGTTTCTCTCGTGAAAAAACTCGAGCGGCCGTGGGCTGTTTTCATTTTATTCCATATTTCCTCGTAATGTAACTGAAATTTAATTGGTCCAACTCGACTCAAAGTTGTAATTTGTTTTGCCCTTCTCGTACATTTGCTTATTACAAGACTCCGTTGTTTGCAGTGAATAATATTATTACGTTTCAAGCACGCGAAGCATACATTATCCAATATTCTCGTAAGCCATTTATGTTTTTGTTTTACCGTCTCATTTTTATTTGTCGAAACAACATTCCAAATTAACGAACAACCTACCATTTGTATTTACGAAGCTCATGTCAGATAATTGGATTACCTATTTTTTCGTTATGTATCCAATTACATCGTGTAAACAATAATTATTAAAAAATTGAAATTAATTTTGATTAAAATTTTGTACACTCAATTGTGCTTATAAAACGATTATTCAAATTTCTATAGGTACCTACATGAATGCAATTTAATCATCATCGAAATAATTGCCGTATTGTATAACAAACAAAAACGTTGAGCTCGATTATAAAGCAGTGAACTTTAGCGTTTTTGTCAATTCCCATTTTTTTAGAATATTATACTCGTCAAATCACTCTACCAAATGGCAAAATTCGATTCAGAGGTATATAAAAATATTCATTTTCCTCTTAACAAAGAAAAAATATTTGAATGTGCCTTTACCTCACAATAATTGCTATAAGCTCTCTTCATTTTAGTCAGGCCGTGGGACTTAATACAAATTAGCACATTTCCTCCATCATAACCTTAACATTTATTTTAACTAGTTAACCCACGCAAATTCACGTTCTCTTAAAAGGAATATTTTGTCACATTTCTGCAACATTTTTACTTCTCCAATACAAAAATATCTTTTCAATTCCATAGTTCGCATACTTCCTACGATAAGACCGCTCAAAACAAACTCTTAAGCGTTATAACAATAATTACAGATGAACTATAAACACACATTACCTGGTTGTAACAGCATCGGTCGTGACAACGTAACCCCAGCTCTATTAGAAGCTCTACATCTCAACACAGCACTGTTGCCACCTCCACCGGCGTCTACCATCGACCTCCGAGCTCCTACCACCAGCCGCCCGTCACTTAGCACATGCCTATGGCAAAATAATTGTTTGAATAATGGTTAATGGAAATGAATCAGGTTCAATGTTCAAATATAGTATCAATAATGTGATTAGTATAAAGGAATATATAAGAATGCTAACGTACAATACGTAATTTTTAAATACAAAAACGTAACCGTAAATTTTTCAATTTCAGAACAATATTTCTTGATAATTGAGGTTTATGTTATACCTAGGTACAGAGGTACTATTAGTAGCTCAGGTAAATTCAACGTAAAAACAAAAATGGAACAGGTAATCATTATAACCGTAAAACAGAGCGTCCTAATTAATAATTCATAACAAGATAGCCGTTGAGTTTATGCTATAAAGTTGTAGCTGCAAAATATTTGTTTTATGTTCAACAATAACCATCAATACTTCCCAAGTTTCCGTTATTCAGCCGATACAAGAATAACAATGGCTTTTAAGTCTATTACGACCTAAGTTTTACAATTAAGAGCCAACGAAGATCAGTACATTATCAAACTTAGAAAAGTTTCATTGTTAATGGTAATGTACTTCTAGCATTTACGAACGGCTCTCATATTATGGCTTGAAAAACAACTTTTTATTCGAAGTATGTTCGGCATGTACTGGAATCTAGATAAATACAAATAGTCAGCGATGTAGATGTGTTATTTCATCAAACACGTAAAGCGATTTTATTTTTAAATTCAATATTTTACACTTTTTGCGTTAGTTGCTCACAGGCACGCTCGCGTTTAGGATGTTTTATTACATTTTAAAAATATTTCATACCTTTTTACAAGTTGTGATACCTATGCTTACTACCTATAAATTGATTATTTATTTTGGTTAAAAGCTACGTTTTAGGTTTCTTTTTATCTATTTATGTCAATACATTAGCGTTACATGATGTGGTATTACATCTTCATCTCATTAAAAATACAAATTGACAGATATTAATTATTGTTCAAATAAAATCAATTAGTTATCGATGGAAAAAGGCAAATTTAGCAATGCAATGTAATCTTATCCAAAACTCAAGGATCATTAGTTCTTAATTAAGTCAATTTTAAGTGAGTTCCCCTGAAGTGTCCAACTTTCGCTTACCTTAGCAAAAGTCAACATTACTAGGACTGAGCCGAATGGAGTAACTTTACCTCTAACTTTTGCAGTCAACTATGAACTTTATTCCCATTCTATAGGGTATATTTAGCGCTATGTTTGCTATCAGCTATTTCATACCCGGTATCTCGAATTCGCAAGTTAGTTACAACCCGAGTGCGCCATGTGTTAGATTTTATTTTCAAATTGATTTTGAAATTAAATTCAATTGAACTTGTTGCAGTTGTTGTTCGTTGTATTTGTGTGATAAATAAAGAGAAGTTTCTTTGAAGTTTTTATGGCACGTGAATATGTTGATGTTGTGTTGATGCATTATGCGCTAATGTTTTTAGACATTCTACATTACATTATATTTATGAAAATATGGAATATTTAGAATTTTTCAAATAATCGAAAAACTACATTTGAAAACAAATTTAACTTAAAAATAGTTCTTACTAACTTAGGTCATAGAAAATATATTGTTAGCACGTATTTTTCCAATTTTTCTTTCTGTTCGCCACTCGTTCCATAAGTCAAATGTCACCATAATCGTTTTCTTCACACTTTGCACCGTCATTGTGGATATTAACACCCATTTCAGTTTGTCAAACTGTCTTCTAAACCGTACAATAATCAATATATTGAAAAGATTTTCTTGGGCATTCTAAATGAAACATTTCGTTCCAATAGCAATACTTACAATAGTCACTAACAACGCAATAAAGTTACAAGTTCAGCAATAACCCAGTCAAGCAAATTATTTTGAATCGGCAATGTCGACGGATTCATTGAATATTGTGCTTTCCAAACAAGAGTGGAAAGTTAGTCACGTACAGAATGTCGTAATGTTACCTAACTTCAAATATATTCGTATAAGTTTTGACCTAATTTATAACCACCTTTTTATTAAGACGATATTGGTACATTTCGGTCCAACAGGCGGCCGACGCCAATTGAATGCGAAATTAGTTCTACAAATTGGGACCTTAATTTATTATGTTTATATCGAAATTCCAGCAACACAAGTACATTAAGTAAGATACATATTATTGTAGCATGCGACGCATTTACCTGAACGTATACTACGTAAACTGGTCGCATATCTGAAGATCAGCACCAAATAAAATTTAAATTAAACTACATGAATCTTCTGTAGTTACGGGTTACAGATAAAATATTTTGTGAGTATCGGAAATTAGTTGTCTTCTATCTTATCAAAGCGAAATTTGAAATTTGAGAAAGAAAACTTTCCTTTCTCAGCGAGTCTCGAACATGTGGAAAATAATTGGACTTTAAGTAAGGTGTATCGTAACAGCTTGATGAATCACGAAGGCGAGCAAACGTAAAGCCGGTAATTGAACTCACTTCATATGTATATCGAGAAAGTTTTCAACTCGCTCGGACACGTCTCCTAACTTCCTTCTAACCTCGATTGGAAATTGGAAGCGGCCCAATTTATTAACTACGAGTATCTATGAGGATAGCCGAATTAGTTATGACATATCATTTGCGGTTTGCTCGGTACGTTTAACGTGAACTTTGAGTGAGTAACTTCATCTAGTTTGTTGGTGTTGAATGAATTTGTTATTTTTTTTTTTTTTTTTTTTTTATGTATAGGTCGGCAAACGAGCTTGCGCGTCATCGTACAGAAAGCTGAGATGATTGGCGCCGCCCATGAACAACCACAGACTCTGGAGTACTGTGGTTGCGTTGCCGGCCTTTGAGGGAGGAGTAAAAATAAGTTAATAATATTATATATAAGTTATATAATAAGTTAATAATAGTAAGTGTTATGATAAATTGTTTTAGTTGTAATTTATGATATCAATATTATTAATTATGAACACATTTTGGGCATCCGAGCTGGTTGTTTGCTTGAAGGTAAACGATCACCCCGCCCATTCAAAGGTTAAAGGCCTCTACAAATTCGCAATGAAAAGTGTGAAATGCTTTTAAATAATTCTTAGATTCGTGACCATAATTAACTTTTTGTTACAGTATAGTAAAATAAAATTTCATTATTTCCTTATAAACTACAAGATGGAAATCCTCCCTTTTAAATGTAAGTTGATTTTGAAAAGGTTTTCCTGAAGCATTAACTAACTAACTCCACTGAACTACGAAAGCTCTAAAATCTAATTGAGTAGCGACATTGACGGAAGCGAGTTTTAAAAACTATCCTAAAGTTTTAAAACCCCTTTATACATGTCTCTTTTCCACTCCAAAAATAAAGTGTTTTTAAAAGATACCTATTTATAATATTAAGTCCATATTATGCCTTAGGGCTTAGCTCAATAGTAGGTACTTAGTGCGTGTTAGGGGTAATTTTTATATTTAATCGTAAGCTCATTGAAGTATATAATATTATTTTATACAATTAAATATTATTCCTTGTTTTTTATGTTGCATAGATGCAAGTACATATTAAAATCTCTATGTATTTCACCACACTCATCAACAGGAAAAAAACGTGGGTACGCTAATAAATCACGAATAAGTAAGTCTTTAATTGAGTCGATACATATCAAACTCCGGTAAGTCCATTCTAACAGAAATGTGGGAATCGAGGTATTTTTAATAACTTAAAAAAACAATATGTTTGGACCTTTATAATTTATGACGGATATAATATAATACATTAGAATTATTTTTACGAAGAAAAAGAAATGTATTACTTGATGATTACGCCACAAAATTAGATTTAAATCTGGACATACAGGCGTTTGATATGTACCAGCAAAACTTACCGGGTTTTGAAAAACATCGTCTTGGACTTACAGGAATTTGAAAAATCTCTAATGGACTTACAGGGATTTGATAGAACTCAGTTTTGGGACGTACTGAGGTGGTGGAAATGGGTAGATAGTTCGTCGCGTTGTAAGTATTGGATACGTAGTATATTATTATTAGTCTGTGGTATTGGACATTAAAATAAAATATGTAAATTAAAAGATACAAATTATTATTATTATTAACCTTTATCATCCCACTGCTGGGCAAAGAGAGGGGTCAATAAATCAAAACGGTTGAAAAAATATCAGTACGGCCCTGGGCTTCATGGCTGGGAATAACTACTGTGCGTGTGCTGTGCGTCTAGTTTCATTTATCTTTTAGCTGTTTTCTGAGCCTTGTCTGTTTTAGCTTTTGGTATTGTTTTTTTCCTTGCTTTGTCTAGAACCACCACCTCTATAGTAAAACTGTTTTCTTCCATCATTTATCAATTAAAACGATTTATAAGCATTGGTCACACGTGTTAGCTTCAACAAAATTGAGAGAAATGGCAGCCATTTTAGTGCCATACTGCGCTGTGATTGGTCGAAATGGACTTACCTGAGTTTGATAAACCACTGTCGACGGACATACCGGAGTTTGAAAAAAAACATTTACTTTAAAGTTTAAACCTTATTTTAATAGAGATACGATTGACTTACCTAACTTTGAAAAGTACAGACTGGTTTAGTTTTACAATTCAAAATTGGCGCCATTGTTATCTCATTTTTGGCGGGGAGTGGACTTACCGGAGTTTGATATGTATCGACTCAATTTATGTGACAGAAAAATACACCTTGTTTATTAATATACTTCTGAATATATTGTAAATTTTCCGCTTTCTAATTTTCTCATACACTTAACAGTGCAAAATTATGCAACAAGTAGGTATGAAACAAAACATACACAAACTCAAAAGTTTAAACCAATGACGCATATCTAAACTTAATCTTAAACATACATACCGTAAACCAGGGATAGTGGTAATCACTTGTCCCTCCGAAGTGACCCAATGAACGTCAGGCGCTGGATGACCACTAGCCCGGCACACCGCATACGCGCCTCTCGTAGCGGGCCATAGGACCCTCGGAGGAGGCTCTGTGGTGAAGTGTGGTCGCTTGTCTCCGGTACTCGCGGCTAGACCAATCGCTAATATAACCACTAATGCCCATTGCATTTGCCCTGTAACAATATTTAGAGTTAATGATTTGGCAAAAAAAATTTATAGGTTATGAAACTATTATTGGAAAAATTTGAATATTATTTACTACTGAAGAAAAATGCCTTATCTAAACTTTAAATTTCGGTATTTAAAATAATAACACAAAAACTTCTGGTTTGTAAAACTTACAGTATTTTTTTATAAGCAATCTTTGCTTTAGCTTCTAAACTAATATAAATATGTATGTAGTTATTAATTATACACGCAATTATTTATATTGGTTAAAAACACAGTTAAAAAATAAAAAGTGGGGACGTATTGTAAAAGTAAAAAAATTGTTCATTAAATTAAAAAAAAAATCTTTCCCGCCAAATTCCATCTAGCCATCATCAAGCTAACCAACAAGGCTTTGAACACAGATAATAAAATATCATGATTATACTCTTACGGCGAAACGAATATTAAAACTATTGAAATTTAAATTAAAAAAAAAATTATTTATTTAGTAATAATTTCAATAATTATTATGAAATGCTTTTTAGCATTATATTATATTTTTTAATATTAAATTCAACAATGTTTCATTTTTGAACGTTTCATTTGTGATATTTTTTTTTTGCACACGGCATTAAAAGTCTTTGCTCATTTACTTTTTTTTTATTTATTTATTTATTTTTTTTTTTTGCTTTTCATGGCAAGAAGATGTGACTATTTGCCAGTGTCGAGTATGATAAAAGGTAAGGAAACAATTCGCGGTAAGGATTAAGGTGAGGAGATTTGGATTTAAGTCAGAGGAGTTGGGAAATATTTATATATACATAGATTACTATTTATATTATTATTTACTTATTATAGATACGTTTAATGTTACTAGATACAAATATATATGTTTATATTATTATAACTTTAAACTATTACTTATTATAAATGATGATAAGGCGTTGTATAACTTTATAGGATTTTGTAGTAAACATAACATACGAGTAGGAAATGGAATACGAAGGGATATTAAGTTGGATATAAACGAAGAGTGGTCAAGTAAGGGGCATGCAAAAAATATGTGATCTATATCTCCTACATCAGTTCCACATTCACAGATGGCACTATTTAAAATACCCAGTCTCGCAAGATGAGCTGGGCAACATGTATGACCAAGACGCATTCTTATAATAATAGAGGTTACAAGCTTACAGCCTGTAACTTTATTGAACCAAGGTTTAGTGGGAACGACTTCTTGTAACTTATAATATTGCTTTCCTTTATATAATGTACTTTGTTTCCAGAGATTTTCCCAAGACTCGTGCAAGTAAATTTTAGGCAAACTGACCAAGTCATGGCAATAACTCTGATAGGGAAACATGTCTCCACATCGCACAGCAGACCTTGCTAACTCATCAGCTTTTTCATTTCCTTGGATACCACTGTGACTTGGTATCCAAGCAAATGTAACAGCATAACCTTTGAATGAACATTCTAATAATTTACTTTTAATATCAAAAATAATGGGGTAAAAGGGTTTATTAAGAAATGAAAATTTGTGAAGACTTTGCAAGGCACTCTTGGAATCTGTAAATATAATTGTTTTTGGCAGTTTCATTAAGATTACATACTCTACGGCCTTAAGTATCCCTAAGCATTCTCCAGTAAAAACTGACGATTCTGGCGGAAGTTTATTTTTTATATAAATGTTGAACTGCTGGTGAAACACTCCAACTCCTACACAACTCTGAGGTGATGATTTTGATGCGTCAGTATAAATGTGATTATATTTTTCCCATTCTTTACAATTCAGTGCATTTTTAAAGTCTATATAAGCATATGAATCATGTTTCGTTATGCCTATATTATAAACTATATCTGGGGATATAAGAAGAGATTTGAAATTATTACTAAATAGCGGCAACGCCGAAGACCGATGAATCGGGGAAGGTATAGATTTGATTCTGTGATAACTTTGAATCAGACATGGTAACATTTTATGGTCCCAATACCTGCATGTTAGAATTTTGCAATATAATTTTTCTAATCTATTGAACAAGGGATGTCTAGAGAATTGAAATAAACGAAATACATATCTATCTGATAAATATTGCCTCCGAAGGGATAGCGGAGGCTCACAACATTCTATTTGAAGCGCATTGATTGGGCTAGATTTCATGGCACCTGTTATTATTCGTAACGCTTTCGATTGAATAAGATCTAACTTTTTAAAGGCTGTAACATTTCCACCGTCTAAGAGAAACATCCCGTAGTCCATAGTACTTCTTATAATGGCATTATAAACAAGCTTCAAACAAAATGGGTGAGCTCCCCACCACACCCCCGAGAGGCACCTTAACATATTTAAATATTTTTCGCACTTTATCATCACGTAATTTATGTGAGGAGTGCCTGTGAGCCTATAATCCAATATAACGCCTAAAAATTTAGTCTGATCGTGTTGAGGTAAGGTATTATTTTTATACACGATATTTACGGTCGGTGACGACCGTTGTCTAGAAAAAACTACTACAGAACTTTTGGAAACCGATATATCGAGTGAATTAATATCAAGCCATTCGCCTAATACATGCAAGTTATTGTTTATCGAGTTACAAGCTGAAATTAAATTATCATTTGCAATATACATTACAACGTCATCAGCGTATTGTAATATGTTAACAGAATCAAAAAATATATCTTCTAAATCGCTTGTATAAATGTTATACAATAATGGGCTGAGGACGGATCCTTGAGGAAGTCCTTTATGTACAGTTCGCGATAATGTAGAGTCAGAATAAGTTAACTTTAAATTTAATTTTCTTTCAGTGGCTATTACAATTATAAAGTTAATTAGTATTTCGGGGATCTGTAATTTGATCAATTTATTCTTTAGAATTTGTATATTAACATTATCATACGCAGAATTAATATCAAGGAAAACAGCAATGACATGTTGGTTATCAGAAAAAGCAATACGAATATCCGTTGTTAAAATACTTATGTTGTTCATAGTACTTTTACCTTTCCGAAAACCAAACTGTGTTTTTGATAATGAGTTATGATGTTCAATATACCACTCTATACGGTTTTTAACTAAATGTTCGGCTATTTTGGCTAATACTGATGATAAAACGATAGGTCTGTAGGAGGATGCTTCCTCTGGGTTTTTGTTAGGTTTTAACACAGGTATCACTTCCTGCTCCTTCCATTGAGGTGGTATATTTCCTGTCAGCAAAACAACGTTAATAATGTTTAGATAATATTCCAAGGCAGAATCGCCGAGGTGCGTGAGGAAGGAGTAAGGTATTCCGTCTAAACCCGGTGCAGAATCGTTCACTCCAGACAAAATACCCTTTAATTCATATAATGTGAATGGTGTTGATAATATTGCATAGTTATGATCCATTTGAACAGATTTTAAAATGGGGAAGTAATCTAACTGTGATGGGACTGAAGGTGGTGCTATTGTATCTATAAATTCTTCAGCTAACGATTCTGGAACTATAAATTGTTGATCTCTATAAACTGACCTGAAACGTCTTATAGAGTTCCATACTTCGCTAGGATTAGAATTGGGAGAAAGAGAGGCACAAAATGATTTCCATCCTTCCCTTTTTTTGTTTTTAAGAAGAATTTGGGTATCTTTTATAATCGCGTTTAAAATATCCAAATTTTCTTCTGACATGTCTTTGTTATATGCTTTTTCTATGGATTTCCTTTTCTTGATAGCCTCTGAACATTCCTTATCCCACCAAGGGGGAAAAGGTAGTATTGAAGTTTTCGTTGGTTTTGTAGGAAAAATTTCATCAGCTACTTTTAAAATAATTTTTGCAAAATTGTTTGAACATTCTGTTTCTTTCCCCTCTTTGACTTCAGACAGCTCCTTAACCTCGTTTTCTATGCGATTTCGATAAATATCCCAGTCTACATTTTTTAAATTATATTTACAGCGTGGTGATCTTTTATTACAATGCTTATTATTTTTATTAGGAAGATTTAACAAAATTGGAAAGTGGTCGCTTCCAAAAGTAGACACTAAAGGCTTCCACGATATTTTTGAAGCTAAATTTGCCGAGCACATTGATAAATCTACTGCACTAATATTTTCATTAATATGTGTCCGTCGAGTCGGTTCGCCTGTATTCAATAAACATAAATTGAATTTATCAATTAACTCCAATAATAATTCTCCATTGGTATTAGTAATACTACTGCCCCATACTTGATGGTGTGAATTAAAATCCCCTAACACAAGCACTTGTCCATGTAGTGAATTCAATACCTGTCTTAAATCATTTAAAGCTTCAGAAGTTGGATGGGGTATGTAAATTGACACAACGGAAATTTTGTCAACAACGGCTCCCACAACGTTTAAATTACAAGACTGATTATTGTTGAAAAAATTTATTTTTTTGTATAGCAATGAATTTTTTAATAAAATAGCAACCCCACCATATCCATCACTCCTGTCATCACGTAAACAGTGATAGCCAGGAATGCGAAAAAATGAATTTGGTTTTAACCATGTTTCATTTAAGGCAATTGCCAAAGGTTTATATTTATTTATAAGATGTATTAGTTCCGTTTTTTTAGGGATAACACTTCTACAGTTCCACTGAATTATATTTGAATCCATTATTATTACCGAAATTTTTGAGCACATTGTTTAACTGAGCAACGTTGGACGGTTTTAAGATATTGTTTTGATGTAAAGCTTCTATTAAAGTTGATAATAAATCTAATATGACATTATTAGGAGACTGGTCACTACTAGGCTGAATTGCGCAACCATTATCAGGAGCTGGGATCTGATATTCCTTTATGAGGGCTTCATGCGAAGCTCTATCATATCCCACACTTGTTTTAGGTGGAGATCGTGGTTTTAAAGCTACTGTCTTTTTATATGATGACCTCTGAGTGCCAGCATGTAATAAATTTGTTTTATTTGATGTGAGATGTACAGTTGGGGTTGACTGTAATATGTCTGTAAAAGATTTAGAAATTTGTGGATGTAATTTACTTGCTTCAGCATATGATATATTCTGCTGAGCCATTGAAATTTTAATGTTCCTTTGTCTATTAAATTCTGGACAGACTTTATTCGTAGCGTAGTGAAAGCCAGAACATGTAATACACTGTGCGCAATCTTCCTCAACAGTGCATGTCTCACCTGAATGATCTAGACCACATTTATAACAGCGAGGTTTCGATCTACAAATGTTTTTTGTATGGCCATATCGGCAACAGTTAAAACATTGAATTGTTGGGAAAATATACAAATCAACCGGTAATGCATTATAACACATGTATATTTTTTGGGGTAGGACTTGACCATCGAAGGTTAAAATGACAGATTGGGATGGCTTCCAAACATTGGATCCATCAATGTTTACTTTAAAATTGATTCGCCTAATTTTAATAATTTTACCACAGCCAGAAGGCACAGATATATTATCTATAACTTCCTCAGGAGACCAGTCACTCGGAACACCCCTAACTAAACCCATTCTTGTAATGTGAAATGTTGGGATTTTAGCTTTTAGTTTAAATGTATTTAGATTTCCATTATTTAAAAATGCATTAGCATCGTAAAAGGTTGAAAACGCAACAGAACATCTATTTCTCCCTATTCTCTTAACACTGCCAGGAACAATATTTTGAATTTTATTTTTCTTTAAGAAATTTCCAAATGTGATAGGGTGCAATGTGGAGCCATCTCCCTCAGAACCTTCAATCCTCTGCACATGAACTATATATGGATAAGCATCTGTTTGGATATAATTGGCACGGATAATATTATCTGTAGGATTAGGTGGAACTGAGTTTGATGTTTCTGCTACATTATTAATTGATATAAAGGAAGAAGAATCATTACTAGAATTAATATTTGTATCGCTATCATTCATAATTTTTTTACGCCGCCTTTTTCTATTTAGTTCCGGATCTAATAGTATACTTTCATTGTTTGATTCTAACGTGACATAACTTGCCACAAGAGGACCAGACCGTAAATCTGACTCCTCTGCAAAAGGATCGGGAGGGTCATTCATATTCCCGCCCGAAACTCCCGCGAGGGTTCTTACATACTAAAAATATACAAGAAAACTTACCAATATATACACAAAACTATATGAATTTACAAATATATATAATAAATACAAGTAATATTTACAAAATAAACACCTCTGACTACGAAAAAAATAATTAAAATTAAATCAGCTTTAGAAACACTCCCTCCAACTTCGAAGTTTCCCGCGCTTTTTCTTTTTATTTATTGCTAGTGTTGCTAGATTTTAGTCTGTGTCCTAAAAAATATAATGTAATATATATAATTCAAACATTTCAAAATAATTAATTTTTACATAATTTTAATAAAGAATATATTTTATGCTTAAAATTAATATAATATTTATATTAGATTAATTATTATAAAAAAAATGTTGTGTGGTTTTATGAAACCACGGTAAAAGTGAAACTTAGGCACAAAATTATCGTATTTGTACGATAATTATCGTACGGTTCGACCGTCACGCGACATGCGCTACACAGACCAAAAAATTTGAGACGATGTAATAAAAGTTTCACTTTAAAAAATCTTTCTACATTGAATATGGTTGTGTATGTGCTAGGTACGTTGGTATATATTATAAAATAATATTTAGAGAGACGTTTTTAATATTATAAATTATTGATATTTTTTAGTTCTCGAAATTCAACATGCTTTTTGAAGTGGTTTTGAAATTTGACAATTTTAGACAATGGCAAAGGTGCATACTGCATATAGAATGTCGTCATGAAAATGGTACTTACATAAAAATTTAAATGGGTGTGTTAAATTCGACGTAGAAAGAAGAAAGCGTGGCCTCCATGTTTTTTGGACTAAAAAAAACTTTTTTGGTGGATAAATAACTACAACAAGGTAACGTCACTATAATTATGTAGTATCAAGCTTGTATCAAGTATAATTTTTATATTTTACCTATGTCATACTATTTGATCATCATTTGTTTTGAATATTGCATTCTAACGAATAGTATTAGTGAATTACCACAATTACGCTGCTTTGTTTTGTCTTCTAAATGTAAATATATTGTACGTTTATTCGTCAAGAATAACTATATTATAGTTAATTTTTCTATCAACTATCGATTGAAAGGTGTATTTTCTTAATTTCTTTTTTTTAAGAAAATTATTCTTAAAAAAATGAATACACCTTTCAATCGATAGTTGATAAAAAAATTACCTATAATACATATATTTATTCTTGACGAATAAACGGACTTTAATTTGTATATTTATATTGCTTTTATTCTGTTTTTCGGATTGAGAAATATCAAACAAATTCATTTCAATAGGGAAAGTATATAAAAGTGCCAAATTTCAACCATTTATAGTCTAACTAAAGCGATATTTTTAAATTACATAAAATACTGGTCTATACCACATGATTTATCATAACAATTAGAAAATTACGCATCTGCACGATAATTAAGTACTGAAAACAATAATCAACATATTTTTAGAATAAAAGAATAAATGTATTGTACCTATGTATAAATAAAATGTAAACTATTCGAAATTCAATTGAATAATATGTAATTTCCAAATGTATTGTATCCATATTCCATTTATTTAAACAATATTTTAAACTAGCTTACCGCCCGCGGCTTCGCCCGCTTTGTCTAAAACCTAATAAATTATATACTTACTAAAACCTTCCTCTTGAATCACTCTATCTATTAAAACAAACCGCATCAAAATCCGTTGCGTAGTTTTAAAGATTAAGGCATACAAAGGGACATAGGGACAGAGAAAGCGACTTTGTTTTATACTATGTAGTGATGATTTGAAATTATCAAACATTTTTAAGGGTGCTATTACAGATTTTTAACAAAAAACGCTATTTTACGGTACCATTTTAACTCAAAGCAATTACACGTGAGAACAAAGTAATATCTTAATTTAAAGATAATATATTCAGTTCTACGATCATCTTATAAAAATTGTACGACGTCATACAAAATTGTCGCTGAAATACGATTTTCCCAGCACAATGATCGCATAAAATGCAAAAAAATGGGGTCTAAAACGGTACCATTTTAAGAAAAATAAAAGCCTAATCTATCTTCTTACCTATAAATTATTGAGGGATATATAGTCCTTTATAGATTCTGATATTTTTTTTGTATCTAAATCAAAATTTTATTTCAATTATTAGCTAAATTAAAAATACTTGTCGATTTCTTCATACATTTTGCTCTCGCGGGTCGTCAGACCGCGCTCAGAAGCGCTCTTGGAAGGACGGGTGTATCGCTCCTCGTCCCAAAAATAAAACTAATTAGAAAAAGATTATTGTGCGTGCACTGTCGTTTTCGTGATTTGAAATATTTGATACTTTATAAGAGTAAACTGTATAAGTTTCATATTCCAATTATTTGTAATTTAAAATTATGTTTTAAAAATTACGTTGACTGAGATCCTCTTTTTTATGGGTTGTTGAACGGATTGGTGGGGTAAAGCAATTTGACAAAACTTAAATCCAAGATGGCGCCGACGAAAATTTTACATCTTTTCGTCATGGATGTCCTTTTCATGGTTTTTGGGGTAGCTATTAACCAATATGAGGTCAAAACTAAAATTTAAAATGGCG